>VUJU01000483.1:56883-102824 GCA_009835225.1 Aphis craccivora
AAAAAAAAAAAGAGTTGTTGTAATCACAGGAATACAGGATCCTCTATTTTATAAATAGTAAAAAATTGATATGTAAAATGTAATAAAGCTCTAGATTATTAAATTATACATACATATTACTGAAATATATAATATGAAATAAATTGGAAAGAGAATTATTGTTTCTTAATTTAATAAATAGTAAGCATTATCCCTCTAGGAAGTTTACTAATTGCAATTAAAACTATCTTTTCATTTACCGATTGTGTTCAAAAAATTAAAATTTAACTGGTTATGTGCTCTGTTATTTGTTTATAAACCATATTTCACTAAATAATAGATTAGATACAAAAATGTTTTTATTTCAAATAAATAGTAGTTAAGTCATAGACCAGTAATATCACCATAGGTATTTTCAACGTAAATACCTATTCATTAATTTATAATTCACTGTTCTTGAATTTTTTAAGCGTGACTTCCGGAAACTCTTGACTTGGTACACGAAAATAATCGATAAGATATATATTTTTTGTTGCCGGCAGATAAAATCAAGTCATGCTTACTATAATACGTCATTTTATAGCTTAATTTTATCGAACTTTAAAGTTTAAACACAAGATTGTTGACAAAACCTAATGTTTATTTGCTTAGTGTTTTACTTGTGATTGTTTACAATAACTTATCACTTGTTTAAAAAATTGTGTTCAAAGCAATCCATTCATCATAACAATAATTTTACAAAGCAACTACTTTTAAATATTATGTGTGTATTTAATATTTATTTTATTTTGGGGATCAAATAAAGCGTAAATAATAACAGATACTGTTATTTGTATAAAATAAAATCATAAATTTCCTAAAAACAATGTGTTGACCCTATACAATTTAGTTCAACCGACAACGAAAAACACCGTTTAAAAAATATTTTTTTTGTTTGTGGACCAAATAAAATTCATCCGCCGGTCGCTATTCGATGGTAAACTGTATAAAAAAGCACTATATACACATTACACATTATTAGTTTATCTGAAACTCGAATTGCAAACTCACGTACTCAAATAATTACATGGTTAGGTATTATGTATTTTGTATTCCCGAATCGTGGTAATACAGTCCAAGACCAGTGCCTAATAGACCTCACATCATATTATATAGCACAACGAAGAAAATATACATAAAATATTATGTACTTATTGGTAAATTTCCAAAAATAGTTGACACTACAGAACACAGGGGGCACGCATCACATAATATTATAATTGGTACCTACGTATTTATTGTGTATCTCTGTATGACTGACGACTGTATATAGACAACGCGCGATGACGACGCACCTATAAAACAACTGACCCGCGGCACGCATACAAATATTATAATATTATATAGATATTAAATATATATTATTATATTATATTATTATTATGTATCATTATTATTTTAGTTGTGGAGTGCGTGTGGAATGCGTTTTGCTATTTCGGAGTGCCGACCGATATGTGCAGCGTATAATTTAATGTGTATTTGTATAATATTATAATAATATACTAAATACATAAGCGTTACTAGCTGCATTTATGTATATATATTATATATAAATATATTGTACATGCATGTAATATATCGACCGACGGTACCTTCCGACCTACGCGCGCCGTAAGTAAAAAATAATATATTTATACGTGTCAAACGCTCGGGGGATATAATTGATAAGTGCAGCACATACAATATTATATATAGTGTAAAATTACCTATATGTACAACAGAAGAGTGGCGTGCGGCGGCGGCGATGCTCGTTAATTTACGAAAAGAAAATATTACCGTACAACACACGCACACACCGCGGAGTCAATTAATCATGTTTCGCGCTGACACGCGGTTCTCTCCGCGCATATATATATTTATATGTGTGTGCTAGTGTACCTATAATAATAATATAATAACTACGATAATGATAATATGAGTAAGTCGCCGCCGCGGCTACGCGGCCGTGTAAAAAACCCGCACACGCAAAGACGTTTTCATCGACGGAGAAATTTTTTTTTTTGTTATTTTTTATTTTTTAATGGGTTCATTAGCGAAGAACCAGCGGCGGCGGTGGATGCTGTGGCGGTGGCAGCACCGGTTAAATAAAAAAAATAACCGATCACAAAGAGTTTGTATATTATAATAATATATTATACGTGCGTGCGAGCGTTAAGACCGCGGCGTATAATATATTCGGAATATTATATATTATTATTTTATACCACGTAAGCCACGACAACTGCACTCCACGTCACCACCGGTTTTTTGCACATACCGAACGTGTTCGTAAATCTTACACGCACACACACAATCGGGGATGATTATGCCAATGTGGAAAATCGTATTTTTCTTCTGGGCTCTCGTTTACGCTTTTTTTTTTACCTCGTCCACCATCTCACTACCAATAGTTATTCGGAAAAATTTCAATGTTACAATATTATATAGTAATTAATTATAATTAATGTTACTTTTATTAAAAAAACATAATAAGGCTGGGGCCCAAATAAACGGTCTATTTTCACAGCACCCTAAAATGAAATTATCAAAATATATTATCGTGCACAATAATCAATCAGTTATACATAATTATTTCCAGAAACATCATAAAAAAGTAAAAAAACAGATCTTCGAAAGTGTTCCTTTTTTTGTATTATGATTTTCAAACACATGACCTTCAACAGGTGACTAGCGTCTGCGTCTCCCTTTTCCTTATTAGATTGCTAAAGTATAGCTAGGAAATATGAACCGTGTGATTTTGTAATCAGTAGTAAATGATCATTAGCGTGTGATGTGCATGTACTGTAGTACACATCTGTCATCATAAAGCGGTCATCCAAGTATTTTGATTATACATTTTCTTATAACGCATTAGGAAAATCTTAATAAGTATCGTCTAAAAGAATTTTTTTTAGAAACTTTCTGGTTAACTTAAATACATTTGGAAGATGACTTAAATAAAGGTCTAGGCGTCGACTTTGATTGTATAAGTCAATAATAAATATTATATTATTTCATGTCAGTATTGTAAAGATGTATCCTATAATAAAAATATATTAAGACAGTTGATTATTGACAATATAGAAATACTTAAGTTCAATATAAAATATTATGTAAAATAAACACAGAAAATGAATCAGCTAGATAACTTAAATAATATTTTTTTAGAGGATTAAACTATATTTTATAAGAAAAAAAAATTGTTATCTTGCGTAATCCCTTAACTTTACTAAAATAAATGAATTGATGCTGGTAGAAAATGTAAGTATAATTTTATTTTTCAAATTATAATCATGAGATTATAAAAATTCCTCTAGTGCCAGATTGAGTTTCGTATTTTTATGCTTTTCTGTAATACCATTATTATTATTAGTAAATAAAAAAACATGGTGAAAAATAATTGAAAGTTTGAATGTTTATCTGTAGCTATGGAAAATTAAACCACTTTTTACCCAACACATAATAAGTATCTACCTTTAGTGATTTTTAACGATTTTTCAACTATGTTGAAAATTTTAACATTAGGTAGATAAAAAATTATTCACAATCACATAGGTTTGCGCATCAATGTAGATGTCCGGTATCACATTTATGTTGGTGTCTCACTCTTATAGACTCTTATGATTTCTTAAAGTTTAAAATATCTTTAGCATTTGTATCTTTTAAGCAATTATTGTATTTAATCAATAATATATATTATTTTATGACAACGATCTTTTCAATTAATACATTTATAAATATCATTATTCAGCTTTATTAATACAAATATTTTTTCAATTCAATTTATAGTCTTTATAATCATTATGTGTTACAGTTAAATTATAAAATGTGTAAATATATTTATATTATAAATTATAAAAAATAAAAATATTATATACTCGTTAAGCATTTTGTTGTTATTTGGTTAAGCAAAGCATATCCTTGAAAATGTGTCTCCTTCATTTATATTATATTGAATATTACAAAATAAACAAGATACGACTATAACTTTTGTCAAATTCAAGTAAGTCATTAGTTTAGTTACGTGAACACTTTTATTTTATTATTTTAGCCTGGTTATTGATGACTATGTTGCTAATAGTATAGTATATGTATAGTATTTATTATTATTTTATCAATAAGAACTAAAATATATTAATATGATTGTCAAATACCGTAATACAAATGTAGAGGGAAACATATTGGCCTGTTCGAAGATTGTAAAACCTATCTACTATAGATCTGAAACTACACTCTTGATTAAATACAAACTAAAATATTGTTTGCTGATAATTTGACTGCCATGTTCATATAGTTTGAGTAAAAATGGCATTAACAGCACTTTTGATGTCCGTTCGAAAAATCCCAAGCTGTCCTTACACCTACACTATGTATACTTTAACTACCAATTAATTTTTTTTTTACGTACCTTTTTATCGCTATTACTACAACTATTGGATTATTTTATTCATTGAATTCCCTGTATTATATTTTTTATTATTGAAGATGAAATCACAAATTCATATGAATGGTGTGAAGATAATAAAATGTATGGACCAAACACAGAATTACAGAAGATATGGTCGAATCATAAATCTGATACATGCATACATAATCTACTAGGTACGTATATATTATAACATGTATGTAAAATGTAGAGAGTAGATACAGCTTGTATTGTATCGTATTATTTAGTTATATTGTAATATGTATTCATATATTAATATGTAAATGCGTAAAAAAAAAGTACCCGATTATAAATTAGTCTAATTATATTTTCAAAATAAATCAATTAAGAAAAATCATCACCATTTATGGATTTTGTTATATTTTTTGCACGTAGGTAAATATTAAATATTATCAAGTGTTATATTTTAGGTAATATTATATGTATATTGTAAGCTATGATTTTTTTGTAACTGATTTATGCTATTTTGTCTTTATAAAATTTGAGTTCAAACATATTTATGTTGTTAGTTTACGTATTAAAGTCAATGATTTGGCTATTAAACTTAAAGTTAAAAACATTATCTATATTCTTTCATTAGTATTTTACGATATTTTGACTAAATGAATTATGAGTTAAAATTTAAAATATAAAAATACTTATGACTTAGTTAAAAATTAGAATATGATAAAAATCAACGATGAAATACAGATAATGCTCTTACCATTAGGTTTGATTGTAGGTCAACATCTTCAACAATAAATTTTACTACGCAAATTCGGTTCTGCTGAACAAATTTTGTTATGTAGTATTTTATACGTATATAAGACAAAAAAAACACGTGGGAGCGGTATCCTCCTAATAAATTATTATTATTTTATTCCAAACGGTAATTTTATGGTCACGCCGTTTGACTTAGAAGATATAATAATAGACGCGTGCCCAAGGCGCCTACAATTATAATATCGGTTCAAAATAAGCTGAATAAGATATGATATTATTTTAATTTTGTTTAGATCATATGGTATTAATTAAGCTGATGCGTGTTAAGCACAATAAACAACTAAATCCATTTGTCTTTTAGTTAAAATATCAACCATTAAATAACCTTGCAGTATAAACATTAAGCATATTATCGTAATATTACATACGTAAGTATTAGCTGGTATACGTCTACAGTATTTGTCATCAACACGATTTGATCTCAATGTTTACATGATTAATATCAGACCGTCCAAAGTCTCATAACTGTATCACCACAAAAGTCTAAAAACTGTATTTTTTTTTACCTATAATATTATAGTACACCTTAAAAAACAAAACTACTTATATAGTAATGTTGGTAAGACATTCTATGGCAGCGATTTTAGACAATTTTAAAATTTCACACGGATGATATTAAAAACTAGTTAAAGAAATTATTAAATGTATATTATTATACCTATCCATAATATCTATATTTAAATGCTCAAAGACAATGAAAAATATTTTGTTCTTTACGTGTTGTAAAAATTACTTAACCTAATCTTGAAGTCAATAAATTAGGATAGGTAGTTAAAATGTTATAAATTGTTGAGTTTGTAATTTTGTATGTATGTGACAAACGCAGAGATGACGAGAATTAATCCTCTCGCCTAATGGCCAAATGTTTACTAGTATCTAATTATTACTTTTAATCTATAATTTAAAATGTCAAAAGATCAGAAAAAATTGAAATAATATCAGTTCGAATTCAGCGATTGTGATGTGATGTGTAGATGTGTTTATTATTGCGTTATAATGATATAGTATATTATCAAGGTGAAGCCAAAACAAGACATAATATCAGTAACCTTATTAGACTATCCCCGAAAAAAAAATTAACTTTTATATTATATGTACATTGTACACGGTATTTCATATACAAAGTGATTCATCAACCACGCTTATTGCTCATCCCCCATAACAATTATAAATTTTTAATTGAAAGTTTTTCTTAAATTTACTATATTTATTAAATATAATGTATATTATATTGTTATATTACTAATAAAAAAATCACCTACCTAATTCAAAATTCTAACGATTAGTTTTTCAGTTATTATAAAATAAGAATAATAGTCTTAAAAATGGTTTTACTAAAATATAAAATAGATGTAATATTAGATTTGGTATTATTATTATAGGTACTTCGACTATTTTTATACATTTTAAATATTGGTAGATTAATATAAATAACTAACATTTCATAATCACTATAATTCCCATATCTTCTGAAAACCATCATCGAAGACCTATATTATCCATATAGAACTTAAAGTTAAATAACATAAAAACTACTCGTTTGTATTTAATTTAATACATTTTCAGAAAAAATATTTGATAAATAACTATAATAATTTATAATTTAAAATGGGAGTATAACTTTGAAAAAAAAAAGTTATTTTTTTTACGATGCATTCCTTGAATAGTAAAAAAATGTCAGAAATTTGAAAATATTATGGTCTGTAAGTATTTTTTAAAATGAAAAAGAAAATCAGATTTGTTACAACTGCATTATTGAAAAAAGAAAGGGTGAGCACTGAAAATGATAAGTGAATTATCTTATAATATATATATATTATATATAAGTATTAAGTATGCATATTATCAACGCGCCAACATCGTAACTGCTCAATAACGTGTATATATATGTTGTAGTACAATATAATAATATGTTCCTGTTTGCTTTAGTGAATTCCGTTTTCACCATCAGTAATATATCGACAAATACGGTTTCTACGCGAATTCCGTCTGTTGGGTAAGTACAAGATACACCATGAGCTTCCTTGCCCCATTTGTCGATCTACTTTCGCTTCTTCATCCTCTGAGCCGCGCCGACCCAAAATACTTTAATTTCGAATGCATTGTAGTGTTGGGAGAAAAAAAATAAAAAAAATGGTTAAAATATTATGCTTGACCACTGTAAGTACATAATATATCACCGTAGGTACCTATAATATTCTTTAAAAAATAATAAGTACAGATTTAAATGGTTTAACGAATCTAAGTAAATCTTCTCACCACTTGAAGGGAGGGGTGGAAGGCCTGTTGGCTGAAAAATATATTGGGCAAACGGGCAATGGGAAAAATAAAAATGCAATAAATGCAAGTATTTAAAAGTATTTAGTGTATGCAATGGCGTATATAGAAATTAATTTCGGAGGGAGGCGGGGTAAAAAGGTATGATAATATTATAATAATCAAATTCAATACCCACACTAACCATACATTTGGGGGGTTGAACCTCTACCCCATTATATACACCACTAAATACATAATATAATCTATACTCGAGTACAAAACCAACCCCGATTGAAAGCTATCACTTGAAAATGCCAATTAGTCCAAATTAACTACTTATCGTTAATTAGACCGTAGAAAAAAATAACAAATGATCGCTCGACATTAGAATTTTTAAATATAGTATTTTATACATACTCATTAAGCCGTTAGGTACTCATAAATAAACAATAACTAAAAACCAATGCAGGAATACATAAATTTTTCATTTTCAATTCAATATTAGGTTATAATTATTTACTTTTAGTATTAAAACTTTATTATAATAACCTAATTAAGTCTGTTGTAAAGTGTTAAGTTGCCGTATTATACACTTGAGACATCAAAAACTGGTGTATTCTTGCTATACACAATACACTATATAGTCATCTTAATCTTAGCAAACGCTGACCGTATGTATAATATAATAATATTAAAATAATTTAATTTACCTCGAACATAATGTTCTGCAGTGATTATGATAATATGTTTATTATACTCGTATACAAAGATAAAGGAGTTATTATTACGTCTTGTCGTGCCCGGTTGTGATGAAATAATTACTATGGTACAACGGGACACCAATAAAAACATCATAAATTATTACACTAATTGTCAAAACTTTTGGACAATGACCAAGAACTACGACGATATTTTCTTATTATGTGCGGTAGTTTCGATGGTTTTAGTTTTAAATTAAATAAGATGGCTGTTTCAATTTGTTTGCGATCCTCGCCAAAAGTGCGTATTATTGATTAGTAAATAACTCTGCACGATCGGTTACATATACCAATAATACAATTTTTCAACCGTTTTAACAGCTAACTTCAGAATTCGTCAGATCATGACGTATTTAGACGGTACACCAGGCAATAGGGATATAATGAGCAATACCTATAACATACCTAGCTAAATATAATATTATTATGTCGCTATAATTTAATAATTACATGCAATGTGTAGACAAGTTTATTATATGTTGTTCCTATAATATGATCCAATACGGACAATTCGATTTCAAAAACGTTATTTAGACCTCACCGTAATTAGTTTGACGTATATATTTAACGTCGAATATTATATAAAGCAATCGAATTATAAATAGTGTTCATCTGCGGGCAGGTTTCTTGCTGTATAGACACTGCCGCTGCCGCGGCGACTTCAACTGTCGGCAGTTTTCTTTAATCAGCCCCGTGAATCGTAATCACTGTTGCGCACCGCGGTTAATGGCCATAAAGGGGGCGAAGACTGTATTATTATTATTATTATTGTTAGTGGTAGTAGTATACTGTAGTCGAAGGGAAAAATTAGAAACGCGGCACGGTGTATAATTGTAATGATGACAAAAACAAAAAATAAACAACACGTAGGATGGTATTATGTATTTTTATATATATAAGTATAGTATATATTTTAATAATCATTCAGCGGCGTACGTATTATGTTTTGAAACCGAAACCAGAAAATCAAATGACCTGAACAACTTACTATACTATACGGTGGTGATCGCAGCCAACGGTTTTATGATGCGTAAAATGACTTCATTTCGGTAGGTATAGTTTTACACGCGCTCGTTCTTTATATTACCATACGTAACACGTTATAATATAATTATTATTCATATGGAGCACAGCCGAATATTGTGTAAAAAAATAAAACAAAAATACCGTCGGCTAATTAAACGTGCGTCACGTGTTCGGCGTGGAATTTGGCTGGTCCGCTTAAAACATGCCGGAGACTATTATGACGATTTTCAAGGATATTCCATAAGTACTGCGCATACACTTTAGTGATGTAAAATATTACTGTAATAAAAGTCTTTTCTGAGAATATACTCACTTGTTTTCTCTTTACTCACATTTAGTCAATTCAACCTAAATATTAGATTTAAAACTTTTTTTAGCATTATTTCTAAAAGAATAAGTATTTTTTGGTACATATACTATAATTATGTAGCTATACAACACATTAGTATTTATAAAAACAAACAAACAAGTTTTTAAACACAATATAGTCATAATGACACTGTAATACTGTATACAAAGAATATAATACGTATAAGTTTCACATAACTTTTTAAACTGACAATTATAAAATATAAAACGTAGGTAAAATGCTTTGGTAATTTTTAAAAATCATTTTTATTTTATAAAAACTTTTATTAAATATTCAATTTAGTCTAAGCAATAAGCTAGTTTTAGTACCTACCTAGTATTTATTTATTGAAAATATAAAATGTTTATAATTATAACAATATAAAATAATATTTTAGAAACTAATTATTATTAATACAAATTTTACAATTGCCAAATTATAAAAAAATGAGCTTATCTTGTCATAAATTAATATAAATTTAGGAAATGAGAATAATATTTTTTACAGTATTCCGCAATAATTACTTCGATTACCACATAAGTACTAAGTAGGTAGTGTATAATGTGATCACCATGTTTGTAAGCGTATATCATTTTATTTTTATTTATATTTAATATTTTTATAATTTAGTTGAATTTAAAATAATAAAATTAAAATTTTTATTTTAAAAATTATCGTGATATTTAATAACCAAAAGATAGATGATAGCTGATTAAACCAGTTAAATTAATAAATTAATATATTACATTGTTTATTTATGTAAATACATATTTTTTTAAGTTTAAGCAGGAAGTGAATGGATGTGGATCAAACAGGGTCATAGACACTCAATATATTGTCTATGTTGTGCAATAATAGCATAATTATTTATCAATTATAGGTACTTTACCCTAATGCACCTTAAGAGTGCACTTTTAAAACTCAAACACTATTTTTTAACACAACATAATTATTAGGTAGTTAAATTATAATTTTATAATACACAATTATTTCGTATCCGTACTATATTATATAGCTATTATATTATATATATATACGTATTATATTCAATTTATTACATCATATTTTATAATCTATGAAGTATGAGGTAACAATAGTTGCTCTGCTATTTTCATGTTTTTGAAATTGAGTATTAGTAATATTATAATAATATAGGTAGGTTAAGTCCATTTATTCATTAGGTATACGTGTATTATTCATGTTTAATACTAACAATTTTTAATTTAAAAAAAAAAATTCAATTTTTTATATGTTTATTGTATAATAATGATAATGAAAAAAATATTATTATTATATAATATAGTTAAAATAATTATCATTTTTACATCTTATTGAATATTTTTAAAAGTTTGTTTTATAATTTTTTGAATTTAAATGTCCCAGTATTTTATATTATTACAAGGTAACCGAAATTTTCAGGAATATAATATTATGTTTATTCTATTATATCGTTTGCTTCCATTAATATCATTTTATATTTTTCACAATTATTATTTTTGTGGTCACTTTTCATTATTGAATTCTATTATTTTACGCAATAAAAATATTATTGTAGTTAACGGTTTCAGTTTGTGAAAATAACTAAATGCATATAAGTATATAACATATTATACAACAATATATTTTCTTTAAACACACAAATTTCATTATTGCTTATAAATTCAAAGTGTTTTTTATATACTTGTTTGTATTTATTATGAAAAGAACCATTTGAAACCACAATATATTAATCAGTATATTATAATACGATACAAGTTTTTTTTAAATATATTTCTAGATTACACTTCATCTCAATTAGCGTTACAAGCAATATAATAATATTTATGCTCAACGTATAAACGATTTCGATTTAGACGGTATTTTTTTTTTTTTATCATCAAATCCCAGACACTTTTATTTATATTAACGAATTCGTTCGCACGCGTGCGTTTAAATGTATAACATAATAATAATATAAATGTATAAACAAAACATGCGTAAAAGTGCAGGCACTCCATATATAGACATTTTGTTTACAATCTATACACAACGGATGTAGTCTTTGAATCTATTTAATAGATTTCTTCCGGTTTATCGGATGCGTTTTGTCACTGTATACATATTTATATTATTATGTAACATATTTATTTAATATTAACGATATTATACATAGAATCGTTCATTAACCATGTTCAACCCTATTATTTCATTTAATGATAAATCTATTTAAATTCTGATAATTAACATTTTTAAATAAACTATAAAAGATCATAATATATTCAAATTCATATGGCGAGACAAACTTCTGTTTTTTTTTAATGAGAATCCCTTTTCCTATGCTATAAATTATTTAGCGGATATAATTTGTAAAAATTGTGTTGTATCTAGTCAATATTTGAACAAGTAGTTTCCCACTGTTAAAAGCGTTAATAAAATGTTTAAATGAGTTATATAAAGTAAAATAAATTCATCAAAAAAACTTATGATTTTGAATAAGCTCAATATTATAGAAAAAAAAGAAGTGAGAGAATCGCTCCTGTATAATTTAAATATATAATATTTGATTCCAACTATAGTTCAAAAAATGTCCTATGTAAGTTTAAAAACATGACTTCAATAAAACTTCCAATATGATAGGACATTGAAAATTTAAATGACACCTATTTCTACAAAAATTGAATTTGTTATATTGTTCAATTGTTAATTTTTTTTCAATAAGATTTGATATAGCTTAGGGAAAACTTTAAAATTTGTCGCTGTAATTATAATCATTGCCAATTTTATTACTTTCACATTTTTTGTGTATTCAGAAAAATAGGTTTCAGTCCTTTTAGAACATGGCACATGGGAGGATTTTACGTGTCAACGACATGATTCGATTGTAAAAATATACAGAAAACCGATAACGGCGGGATAATATGGTAGTCTAGCACCGTTTGTGCTGCGCGACTGGACCATTATTGTAATATTTTATAGAACTGTGACGGAGACATCTTTATACTATTATAATACTGTAAAAATGATAATATAATCACTATATGTTGTCTCAATAAGCACGATCATTATAATATGCGTTTCAAATTTTTCCGGCCGTTTTCGGGTCGCCCGTTCTCTCCTCAATTTCGTTTATATACCTATAGGTCGTAGGAAGTCTCGCGTTTCTCCGATTTACAATAACAATAATATTAATGATAATAATGACGACAATATAATATATAATATATACTATATCGATTTTCGACGACCATAACTCGCGTGGCGTAATGAGCGTGACGTGATCATACGCCGTGATATAATATTTTTTTTCTCCTTCATTTTAATACACCATAAGACACACGGACAGTGTTGTCCCTCGAGGGTCAATAGCGTTCTCACGGTTTTTTCTTCTTATCCGTTCGGATGTACATTATTTCTGTATTATATATACCTACATATAAGACACGGAGTCATATACATGTATATTGTATACGACGAAGAACAAAAACTACAGATTATTATATATTATAAATATACGCGCACTATGGCCGACACAGCTTCATCGTTCAGTTTTTCGTGTTTTTTTCACGCCCACGCCACCCAACCCCCCTCCGGAGCCACACGATGTAGGTTTTTTTGTTTTTAATTTTTAACATCTCACTCGTATACACGCGTATTACATTATATAGCCGCCTCGGCGGTCACTCCCAATCGTTACTTATATTTAGATACATATATATATATATTGCACGTGGCGGCGGCGGGAAAGAATTCTTGGTCGAGACCCCGGAGGTGAAGTGTGAGTACTCGCAAGTATGTATGTGTGTACCTATGAACACGACAGTATATACGTATATAGTGTATATATATATACGTACAAATTATTATGTAATATATATATTATACACAACGATAACAATTTAGTAATTATTTGTTTAGGCCCCTATATATGATATTGTGCATTAGATGCATCTCAGCAAACCCTCTATAATATCATAATATTATAATATTATGATCGAGAAATCTATTGTTTTTTATCCGCACGCAACACACACGCACATACACTCACACAAATAGCCCGTATGATTCGCATTTCCTACATCTCATATAGTTACACCGACGACCGATGTTCAACAATCCACGTGTGTTCCCGGATGCTGTAAGTCTGTATAGATAGTCACGCAACTGCCAACTTTAAATATCCTGCAGATACACCCTATGTCCTTATACACTATAGAACATATTATTATAATATCCAGTGGTTTGAGTGGGTGGGCGGGTGGGTACTGGGAAGGGATATCAATGATATTATATAATAGACCTATATTATTTCTATAACTAACATTATTATCATTCCCAACTTATTCGATCCGCAATATTATAAAATTATAAACCTTATAGAAAAAAAGTTTCTAAATTAAAGTGTTTTAAACCATAGATAAACATCGATTTTAAATTATATTATAGTCTTTAAGAAAACTATACCATATAGTATAATAAATTAATAGTTTTTATGTATGGGAATAATTTATTTTCGCAATAAGACCACATAATAACTGAAGAAGTAACGATTTCAGAATTATTGAAACATAATTATTCGATAACTTAATTCGATTCTATATATTTTATTTATTGGGTTTAAATGAAACCACACACACAATTTCACTATGAAGCGAATCGCATCGCAGATTTATATGGTGCGATTTCCGCAACATATCTAAGGAATAACGTTATATGTTTTTTTCTGTATGAAATATAATGAATGATTTATTTTTTATACGTGTTTTAAATTTTTAAACACGCTTTAGATATAAATTTACTGTTATTATACATTTAATAATTATTATAGCTTTATTTACGATTTTAATAATTGAGTTAAGACGGAGCAGGGGCGGATCCAGACCAAGATAACGGAGAGGGCGATTTTTAACAGACACACATGATATAGATAAAAATATTAATTTTTTTATAGGTAGGTTATTTATTTAAATAAAAAAATCTTAAAAAAAATATACATTATGTATTATTATGCGTATTATATAAATGTATTGGTTACGAATATCTTAAATCTTGATAGTAGAATATCATCAAATAATAAATATAGCTGATAAAATAGTACCAGCTTAAGTTTGGTATAAAAAAATATTTAAGATTTCCCTATTTACCCTTGAAGTAATTACGTCAAAAACTAAAGTTTGTTACGGTGAAGGGGGGGGGGGGATCGCCCCATTCGCCCCCTCTGGATCCGCCCCTGAAACGGAGTTGTATGTTTGTATGTATTGAACAATAAAATACATGATGATCACATACATGGTCCATCACTTATTTTAATCCACTTATTGTCGACCACTAATACTGACAACATATTATAATCTTATAACAGCATAAATGGACTATAATACGAATATCTCGTTATATCGCGTATGTACATATAACCACACACGCACACGCAATTAGTGCGTAAATATATTTATACATAACACAATGTAGGTGCCTCGCGACGGAGAGTCACGGTCTGTATTTATACGACGTATAGGTATTAAATTTCGTGTTTGGTTAACCAATTAAACGGGGTGACAAATAATTAATTTTACGGTCGATTTTAAATCCTTTTGATTATATGTATATACATATCCGCTATTTTAAGTGTATATACATAATATAGTAATATCATAATGTGTAGTCCGCGTTATATTTATATATATAATATTCACTGCCGTCCGATACGTCTAGGAATCCGGTTTGTTCGGTGTAATCAACGCACAAGTTATTAGGTACGCTGTTCTCCCTCCATCTCTCTCTCTCTCTCACACACACTCTATTCTGTCCTTCGTTTGGCTGAAGTTGTGGCAGAGGCACAGTCCTCGTCGACCCGTGACATCTTCATAATAATATAACAGTATTATAATAATAATATACAAAGAAGTTGCATTAATAGCGAAGGACTGGTTTTGGGCGGATTAAATTAAAGAGAAATATATGGAGTTTGATCAGGGATCGTTAAACGCACGACTTTACGACCGTGTTTGTCGCGCTATTTTGTCGGACGGTTTCACACATTTACACGCGGCATTACGCGTATACGATGCGACGGCGGCCAGGATTATTATAATAATATATACGATTATTATATTATTGTCATTATATCCACAGTCGACTGCGACGACGACTATACAGATAAAAAAAAAAACAGGTATACACGTATATATTTTGTATATGATATTATTATATATCGTATTAAATTAGCCCCGGATAGTCTTCCGTAAAAAACCTACACGTCGTTATCTCGACTTCTGTAGACGTGAAATGGAATCCGAGATTCCTGGTCGCCCGATGGATGTGTACAACGCGCGTATGTACACACATAATATTGTGTACATATATACATAAAACGCACACACTATACACAAATTATATGTATATATACACGTGTGTGTATAAATACGTGACAGGAGCAAGGAGCCGGCCATTTACCTATTATATGACCGAACACAAATATAATATATATTCAGTGGTGGCGGCGGCGCGTTGGGCGTAAATAACTTGTAATAATTTATCACTTTTTACGACCTATCACTGTTTTCAAAAAAAATAATAATAATAATAATAATAACAAACGTAGTATATATATAATAATACGTAAAAATATTATGTACACGTAAAACGAATTCTTGACGAGAAAACCAGTATATCGACGTTAATAATATTAATTGGCCGGGGAGAGACCGTATAATGGAAAAAACCCAATATAACATATATTATATATAGGTAGGTAAACCGAAATATTATTGTGTGTATGGTGTTTGTTAAAAAAAAAATAATAAGTAAGAAGGTGAGGGTGCCACGCTGGTATACGGGTCGAGCTCATCTCTCGTCAGTATCTCCTGCTAATGTTTGATATATTAATCATTCAATCACACGTATGTAGTGTTCGTATGTGCTTGTGTACCGAAGTTATACTCGTCCAAAGTTGAATTCTTTATTGCGTACGCTATGACTTGACACAGCGTAATAGATCAAATCAAAAAATACGATAGGGTTAACTCTAGATATCACATCATATCTATCCATTTTATCCTACGCGAAAAGCAGATAATAGGTGTAGCTACACTTTCATCAAAATCTAATAGCAATATATTATGTATATTATGATATATTGATTAAAGTCTGAGTTCATCAATCACTCGATTGATGAGTTTTTCCATAACTAAACGTAGAAAATGCATTTGTATGTTATGGTATAGGTATATTTACCTAACATTTAATATTAAATACAAATAAAAAAAAAATAGGACGATCAATAATTGTTTTTAATACTTTGTACCTAACTAGCAGAGTACCTATATTAAAAACTATAGTCCATATTAAAATCGTCCTAAACAGCGTTCAGAAGAAGTATAAGAGGTTCAAGGTACTGTTCTGCCAAACTTATGGAAAATCTTATATTAAATTTTCAACTCCTGGCTATTTATACGAATTTTTTTTATAAATTATAACTACAAAATAATTTGCAAATATTCATGATTTTAACAAATTGTTGTCAACATATCAACTTTAAAAACTAATAAAAAAAAATTGTGGCTGTGTATTCATATAATTTTTGAGTCACTATAAAAATAACTTATGAGAAACTTTTTAATAAATTTTCAAGTATTTTGACTTAGCAAAAAATGTTACCGATATTCGTATAAAAAAAAACTAAACAAAAACAAATATTTCAAATGCCTATAGATACCCTTAAAATAAGGGAAATAGTTAAATTACATTTTGATAGTTAAATTGTGTAAAGAAAAATTCCAATCTAAATAACTGGTAAAATTAACTATTAAGTATCTGGTATCAAGTACCTATCTACGAATTGTACTTTTTGAATAATAACAAATATTGAATATTGTTTGAGATTAAATCGTTATCGTAACTCTATTTCATAAATAATTTAAAATTTAGACACTCATAACATTTTTTCCTTTAATGACCCTTCGAGATTTCTCTGTAATTATTTGAAAAAAAACTTATGGAAAACTTAGTGTTGAATTTTTCAACCGTAGATATAAATACAACAATTTGTATGAGTTTTCAACTATAAACTAGCTTTCAAATTTTGAAAAATTTCGTAAAAATTTGAACTTTAAACTTGTATAAAAAAAAATTATGAAGAACGATTTTTTTAACAACATTAAAAACGACGAAATTTTTTTACGTTTTTAAAGGTATTCGGACGATAGTCTTAATTTAATATTACAAATATGTTGGCTAGAAAGTATTGATTAGTTAAATCATAATACTGTGCTGGCTAATTAGAATAACATATATTGTAATAAGATTGAACCTATTGTTGTTTGAATAATTTTTATCGTGAGACGTGAGTCAGTAAAGTTATTTGAATACAATTTCATGGTTTATATTATTTTTATTTACTTATACATAATTTATCTGGTAATTGTTATCATTCTAAGTACACTATTAGTTTTTTTTTAAGTAGTTCTGTTTTACAAAAATTATCTTTAATTTAAAATGTTTTAATTTTAATTTTAGTGTATAATTTTTCAAGAACGATTCGCAATCAGATGAGTATTAGTATCTGCGTTTTCTAATATTATCCACATAATTCTAGTTATAGAATCATTTGATTTGTTTTATTTTACTTCTTATTATTGGTATAATGATATTCAAGAAAGACAAGCAAGATTTTAGATGGTACAATGGGATTAATACGTGAAAAATATGTTTCTCTTTTATTAGGTACAAGATTATTAAAATATAATTGATAATAATAAACAAGTAAGTTTAATTTATGTTTGTGTAATATAAGAAATAATTTTAATAACCTTATTTAAGTTAAAATATACCCATTTTAATAGTATAACTATTATCTAGTATTATGATATTAATTTATACGTATTAATTACCTATATTTATTTTAGTTATATGACGTGTACACATATTATAACAGTAATGAATTCAGTAGACAAAATCATATCAATATGAATGAAATTATTTAACAATGTTAATATATTATAATATTTTAATTGTGTAGTACGGTTTTTATAAATTTGTAATATTTAATCAGATTGGACAACAACGATTACCGTTTATTAGATCACCATTAATATGATATACCTCTTGAATTCAGCACTGCTAATGAGGGTAATGGCAGATTTTCGGTCACATAAAAGATACTTTTTCATTAAATCAAAAATGTATTTTAAACATTTTCATTTTAACTTAAAATATACACAACACGATATATCGTGACAATTTCAACTATTATACCTAGATGACCGGAAGTTTACCATTATCCTCTGTATGGATTAGGCCTAAAGTTTATACTCGGGGAAACCACATAAAAAAACTCGCCACATGCAATACCTCATGTAACTTTAAGTTAATATAAATATCGATTTTCAAAATGTGCTAAGGTGGTGAGGAAACTTGCATTAAAAATTGAAAAAGATCTTCAATAATTATTATATACGATATGTACAATATAATATAGTTATTAGAATATTGTAAATATTATTATTTATATTATTATATTATTATTATTATTATTAATATTATTAATTTATTATTATTATTATTTATATTGTTAATATTATTAATATTATTAATATTTTTAATATTTTTTGACTCCTAACTCAATAACTTATAGAACACTATAGTCTGTAATTATTATATAAGTTCATACACAATACACACCTAGTGTAAGTGTGTTTTATTAAATTTTAGCTATCTAAAATAACCCCTGAGACCGTCTGGACCTTTAACATGGTTATTTAAAAATGTATTATGTTTAGTTTAAATTAATGTATTTTATGTATTACTAAATACAATCGATTAAAATTACTATCATATTATTATACCATCAAATCACAGTTATTATTAGTCTTAAAATTTTAGCATAATAGTCATAATCCGCAGGATGAAAATTTTCCTCACCGTAGAAAATGGTACATCAGTGTAGTTCACATTTGTTAGTAACATTATACTTATAAAAGTGGTGCTAATGAACAACTCCCTCTTCAATACTACATGAAAAAATTAACAACAACCAATAATTATGCTTATTATACCAAAAAAATGTGTATACAATATATATATTGCAATTAAAAATTTTGATTTCAGCTATAATGTTAAAGTGTGAATATTAACAAACGCATGTTTTTAGTCATTAGTTATTTTGTGTACACAAAAATATATATTTGTTCTTACATTGCAATAAATTTAAGCGAAACGCGGTGACAACATGATATTGAAATATGCTTTGACGAAAATGTGCAGAAGCCAGAAACACCCACTTCCACTTAACATTTCCTTTTAATGAGATGGATATATACAAAATACATAGGCGCCAATATATTATAATTCCTGTTAGCCGTTAGGTGTATATGAGTGAAATGTCTGCAGTAAATTAATGAGACAGAAATCCTCCCAAAAACCATATATCATATACTATTATAACTAAGTATAAACTGTAAGGGCGAAATCCGTGTGTTGAAGGGTACCATATTCTAATACATAACAATTTTTAAAAATTGTTCACCATCTGTCTTGTAATATGCACTCAACATTATTTTGTAATTGATTCTGTATAAGGTATAACTTTATTTTATGTCACTCATGGTTTTTTAATGAAAAAAATTATATTTTAAAAAGTATAATATTTCCTTTTTTTTGGTTTTGTCATTAGAAGTTATATTGATATTGCCTTAGCTACATAATAAATACATAGTACAAACCCAATAACACTATAATATTATATTTAGGAATAATAGATAAATAAATAACGTTGATTTGCTTCGAACAACCTTTGTGTAAATTCCATTTGTGATAGTTATATTAATTTTATAAAAATATAAATATAATATAATATAATAAAAAAAGTATTAAAATAACAGAAGATTTACTACATTAGCGACGGAATTTACATTCAGGGTTGCATTATTGTATAGGTATTGGACATATGGCGTTGCATTTATCGATCCTAATAAAATATTTTCCAAGAATATTCAGTACCTAATATATTATATAATATCTTGAACTGAAACATATTTGTCTAAAACCCAGCTTGATAAATTGAATATTTTTTTCTGGGCTATTATCCGTGTGTTCAGGGTAGTAAACAGCTGGGAAAGAAATTTGGTACTTACACTATTTCAAAGGAAGGCCTTCAGATGTTTTTGTAGTACATATAACCTTGAATGATAAAATATTTAAAGAAATAAATTTTCAAACGTAATCTAGGTATATTAAATACAGTATTTGCAAATTGATTTTGTTATAGCTACACAATGTGTAATAATACAATAAGACATTTTTATTAATTTGATAACCTGTCAAAAAGTCCTGACCTAAGTGAAAATATCGTATGTCATTTTTATAAAATTCACATAACATTCAAGATTATATTATCATGTAATGATGAATAGGTATATTATTTTATTTTATTAGATATTATTGTCTAAAATACGATGCGATAATAGTATGATCAAAAATAGTATCAAAATAATAATGTTATAGTACCTATGTATTTGATGCTAAAAAATAATTTGGGTGAAATAAATCATAGTTAAAATAAATACATATCATTACATGTCTTGTGATATTTTTTATTAGAGTAAAATAAATTATAATCTAATATAATAAATTTTTTATTTAAATTTAATAATAACATAAATATAGGCAATGCATTTTTTCCGGAAAATTTCAGTATAGACTATATTAAAGCTTGCCACATCAAATACTAGAACACGCGGGTAGATTTTACCGTTACCGTTAAAGCTAAAAAAAATATAATATAATCTATACCTATAACCTATACTATAAAAGCAAATCCTGGTTTTTTGTCACGCATATATATTCACACCGTTCAACATATCGTCAACAAATGTTTTACTGTAATACCTGATATTCTGCTGAAGATTTTAGTACCACATTTGTTAGGGAACATGTCCAATATTTTGACATTTTCAGATTTTTATAGAAATATGTTATTTGTATTTAAACACACTGTTTGATGAGTAAAAAAGAAACATAACTTCATCTTCCTAAAGAAACAATATGTGTATCTTTTTTTCATTTATTTTGAAAAGGAAACATAATAAAATACAAGAAAATAAGTTTTTAATATAACCTATACCTATAATACCTATAATAAAATAGGTATATATATAATATACCTATAATATATTAAAATAATTGTTTAAAACGTATAGTTAAGCAATCGTCCACTACCCACCTCAGAATTTGTATATAGAATCGACGATGAATCAATTATTATTGTCGACGTATATCATATATGAGCTTACATAAACTTAATAATGATTATAATTTATAAAACATAGGTACGTTATAGTAATGATTTTTTAATCTTTAACACTTTAAAACGATTAACCTGATAAATATTAAAATCTGAATTGAAATTCGGTAGGAAATTATGTAGGTAGGTACTTACCTCTATACAATATATGCAATATGCATAGGTACTTACCTCAATATATAGTGCACAAGAGCATGACTGGAACTAATTGAATTATTTAACCGTGAACATATTGACACTTTTTTCAGCTACCTGACGCATAAGCACTGGACTAGGACAAAATATTTATAAATAAACACTATAACTCACAGCTAATGCGATCAAAACATCTTATCTTATAAATCGCTGAATTACATTTTATCCTTCTACCTCACGAGTTTTCAAAATAAAGAAAGGTTTAGAGTACATTGTTTGTTATGTTATTGTTGTCCATTGTTGCAGACTAATAATGAACTTGTCACATCAATAGACACACATGATCCTCTGTTATTCTCTTTTAAATTCTTAAACTCAGTAAAAATATAATAAATAAGTGATTTTAAATTCTAAACGAAGCGATGAATGCATTGATTTTACAACGATGCGTGTGTGTGCGTATGTGTACACGTTTTATAGTCAGGTAGTAGAAAAAAAACGCATTGATATTCAACTATTCAAGCATAGTAGTTATTGTCTATTGGAAATATATTTGATCCATACAGTTAGTTAGCTAGATACAATAAAATTCCCAGTATTTACTTTTACAAATGATCGAGAAAACAAAAATATAATAGTAAGATGAAAAGCTGAAATTTTTACTCAAAACCCATTTTTGACAAAATTGATTTTGTTTTTTATTATACCTATTTTAAAAGTGAATAATTATTGTGAACTACATTTTATTTTTAATAATAATTATTATTATTTGATATTTGAGAATTTGGACTTAATGATTTTTTGTTATAAATCATTGTTAATAATATATTAGATTGAACGTATAATACAGAATCCCATACGTTATTCTTATCAAGCAATTTTTAAAAATTGTAGTAATTAAAAAAAAATGAGCACAGTTTATAATATATTATTACAGCTAACTTAGTCAAAAAATTATTATTTTAGTAACATTCCGTTGTGTCATCTACCAATAATATAACATTGCTTTTTTTTTTGTTGTTCAAGTTAAAAAAAATATATTTACAATAAATTAAACACCTACTTTTAGCAAAGCAATTAGCTACTTGCACAATTATTTATTATTATAGTTTTTTTTTTAAATACTGTGGATGTTTAAAAACTTGCATACATAGTGCGTGTGTTTTAAATATTTTACATTTACATTATAGATGAGTATAGACTGTATAGTATATTGTATATGTACACTAAAAATTTGAATTAAGGTGGCTACTGTTGGTTTTTAAAATGTTTAAATGCTAATTATAGCTCTAACGAATCTGTTGTCTAATATTGTACAGATTTCGTAATTTAAACTTTTGAAATAATATAATAAATAATAAGTCTTTGTAGTCTCGTTTAATCACTTAAACAAAAACTGTTATTAAAAACAAAATTCATTTATAAAGTATGCATCGTAATATCTATACCATAATGGAATATCCCATAATTAATATCTACTGTTATACTAGAAGGTGATTCACCAACCATGTTAACCCACATGTTAACCATGTTAACCTAACCTAACCCGAGGAGATTTTTGTAATTTAATAATGCAACAATTCAAATTTTGGAATTTTTCATACAAATCTATAAGTCCTATACACTTTAAGATATATTTTCTGGTAATAAATTTCTAATGCCACTATTGGAGTGATGATAACTTCTTTTTTCAAGTGAGAACCACGCGCTTAGCTATTGAAAATTGTGAAATATTGTTTTTAAAATGTTATATTTAAGTCAAAATGTAAACAAGCAGTTTTTGAGTTATTAAACCGTCGTTATGTACAACAAATAATAAGAATAAATAAATAGTGATTAATACTGGTTTTACATAAAATATATGTGAATATTATGATCTAGTATATTTTTTCTACTCAGCAAATTTTAACCAATAATAAATTTATAAAATTTTAATTTATAATTACCTAAATATAATAATTTTAAAATTATTAAAGTCTCTATTGAAATTACATAATTACTGCTTCAACTACTAATGATATTAGTAATAATAATAATAATAACATTGTAATAATTATATCTAAATCTTTTACAATTTACAATATATATGCTAGTAGACTAGTATAATATTATTACCCTTAGTACTTACATAGCTATATATTTTAATAATTCAAAAATTATTAAAAATGATTTCAGATAATATCTTCGAATTGTCAAAACTGCGTCTTAAGCATCATTAGAACTTTAAAGTGCAGTCACACAAAAATTATAAATACCATGATATTTATGATTTTATTGCAATAATGCAGTAAATTCAAGATAAGCTACCTAATATAAAATATAAGCAGTGGCGTATCCAGGAATTACCCAAGGGGGGAGGGGTTAATGACCATTTTTTTTGCTCACCTCTAAAATATATTGTCTAGGAGCGGTAAAACGGATACCTATGGTTGAATTGCACTTAAGTTGAAAAAAAGTAATAGTAGAACTGCACTTGGGCTCAAAAAAAGTATTTCCGCAAAAATATCATGCATTTGATGTGTTTAAACGTTTATTTCAACACTCATTTCCTTTCCCACTTAGATACAGGCTTAGAACTGACAATGATTTTAATTGGTTAAAATTATAAACTATGTTAAAATATAATATTATAAATACCTATATTTTTTAAATCGTTAAATATTATTGTCATTTTTACATTTTTTTTCATTTCCATCACTTATTTTAGTAGTTTTAAACTAATAACAAATATTAATTAAAAATATTAGCTTAGTAATTCGCTTTCAGCATAAAAGTTAATATATTTTTATATAATTTATTTTTTTTTTGGTACCGTGTAGTTGAAGATCGTATATCAGTATTCTGCATCAAAATATAAGTATCTATTTTTAATTATGTTAAAACATCATTTTCCAGTTTATTTTTTATATGTGCCCAAGAGCAGTTCTTACAGCCTTAGTGCAGTTCTATCATTATATTACCATTTTTCAACTCAAATGCAGTTTGACCATTTCTTTTTAGGTAATAAATCCCGGTTGTAAATGCGCTAAAATGTACCGAGTTGTACGCTAATTGGAAATAATACATTTTATACAAAAGTACAATTAACAAAACTATAAATTTATATAAGTACATTATAATAACAATTTTTTCTAAGGCCAAGGGGGAGAGGGTTTGAACATCTAAAACCCTTCCTAGCTAAGCCACTGAATATAAGGACTACTTTTATTCATATGTTATTATACTTATCATAACATGTAGGTACCTAGTTATATCTAGTTACATTTAACTATAATCATATTAATTACATCTGTAGACTAGTGTACAATTGTATCAACAGAATAAAATACTAAAAAATTCATATACGATTACACAACGTGATGTCAAAGACGGGTAAAACACGTATCTCGTCAAACTCGAGCGGATTAGACATATTTGTAAGTCTTAAAATACGTATTAATGTCCTGCCGACACCTGAACAGGTAAACACCTAAACTTAAAGTTTATATACTGCGGCGACAATTGATCGGCACAAAAATGACTGTTTACACGATTTCGTTGTATTTATTTAATATAAAAATTCGTCCCAGGTCATGTGCGCTGCTGCACGTCTGCACGTGCAGGAGAACGAGAGCACGGCGTCGATTCCACCGGCGATGTACGCGGATATAACTGGTTTTTTTCTCGAAAGAGGGATAGAGAAATCTACCGAAACGTACGTTATATTTTATTTTATTCCGCGATGCGGCGGTGGAATTTGTTGAAAACATTTAGACGTATTTAAAATAATACAAGGGAAAAAGTGTGTGTGAGAGAGAGAGGCAAGCAGCACACATAAGTACATAACTGATTGTGTGTGCTTAAACGGATGATTTGTGCATACGATTATAATATTATATATACGATGGTATACACGAACGCGGCGCGGTTTGCACGTTCCACACAAACGGCTGACACTCCAATTTACAAGGTATAAAAATAATTACATTGCGTATGTGTGTGTAACTCGCGCGCTCGGTCGGATACCGGGTTAGGTTGCGGGTATAATTACAGGGCTCACGAGTACCGGTCTCTAATCACCGGTTACCCGGTCCGGCAGTCGAGTTCCGCGCCCCCTCACCACCAAGCCCGAGTATACCACATTACCACACGTTAAATAACTCAATTCCGTCAAAATCTTCTCCGCGTGTGTATATTGTGTACGCGTTGGATACCGTATATTTAGTTTAGGTCATAATCTCGTCGTATATTATAGCTCTTATTATTACATTATATATATGTGTGTGTGTTTAATACCCGCGGCGGCGCAGAGCAGCACTCTGACAGACACACCATCACGATTATAGTATCGAAACACTAATCACGTCAACCCCACATTACACGCCACCTATAATATTATTATATACCCGCTGTAGTTCGACCGAAATTTCCGCTTCGATTGACATATAACGATATAATATCGTATGTTATACTTACGTGCGGTATGACCATCATCTTATACCCTGTACTTGGGTCTAGTGTTTGTTTACTCGACCGCCGCTGCACGCCACTTTTTACCACCACTGATGCTTGTTTACTGCGCCTACCTAAACATAGGTGATACCGCCCGCGCAGGAGGTTGTCTGCTCTGTTTCAATAATATAAAATAGAAAACGAGCGCCACCGCCGCACGCGATCGGTTTTTATGATGTTTTTCAATACCACTGCTATGTATAATACAATAATGTGTTGTAAGTATACAGATAGAGCTCGTAGAGAGATATGACCATATAATCACGTACAATATAATATTAAATATTATATATAATAACAGTGGCTACTGCACATTGTATATACATAGTGCTCCGAAGACCAATAATTCGATTTTCGTTTTTGTTTACTTTTCCACAGCGATCAAACGCCATAATCATCGCTTCATTAAATCGCTACCGACTAATCGAAAAATAAAATATATAAATATATAAAATGAATATTAAAACTTAAATATATTATATATAATATATATATGGTGTATAAGTTAATTATTCAGTTAATGAACATTTGTAATTAAGGTAAATTACCTAATTTTTTCAATTAAATAAAAAGTTAAATTAATAAAAATATCGAGCACCTAATAAACTAACCTTAAATATGAAAATAAGTACCTACATAATGAATGCGTACAATAGCATAACAAAATAGCAATAGTAACAAAAATCCAAAGTAAAAAAGTTACTTTTTTTCAAAAATGTTTAATCACACACATGTACCCTTTGTATCAAATAATAATTGTTTTGATTAGATTTAAACGTTTATTCTTAATAAAATATACTCATTATAACTTAAAACACTAAAGTCTGAACTACTAAAACACAAGAAAGTGAAGATAAATATACAATATGAGACTGAAAATATTTTAATAAAAGTTTATACTTAAATCTTAACGAAATTTGAAAAGAATTTTTCAGCAAAATGCAAACAAATGTCAAAAATTGAATAATAATAATATGTTATTTTGTACCTACATAAACAACATAATATCTTAAAATCAATTAAATTTTTGTCTTACACTAGTTACATTTATACTATAGGGTGATTTTTTAAAATATAAAATCGTCAATATACAACTTATTATTTTAAGAACTATTAACATATTATTTTAAAATAAAAAAATACAAGACTATAATTTTATTGTATTGTGTAGTATATTGCGTAGATGCGAAGTATATGTCTTAGGTTTTAATGTTTTATACATGGTGTCAGTATATCATTTTACCATACAATATAACTATTTTACAGTGGCGTACATAGACCTGAATTATTTTGGAGGGTTTTTAATTTTTAAATAAACAATTTTCAGAATGATCAAATATATACATCTCATAAGAAACCAATTCTTCCTAAAAATTTCAGGGGGAACTTATCCCCTCTTCAGTTAGTACGCCACTGCTTCATTATACTTATTTGGGTAGCTTTTATATTAATTTTCATGTATTAAAACTCTTGGATTTTAAAGTATGAATAATTTATCTATCCTAGATGATATAATTAATAGGATATATTATTATATTATTATTATTAGTATATTAGTAATTTGTTCCAAATCACTATATCTAATGCTATTATTAATAGAAATGTTTTTGATTGTATTAAATTTATCTTGTTCGTGATAATACATTATAGTACTCGAATAATCTAACTGAAAAAATAACAAAAAAACTAGGTTTTTTTCACGGATCACCTCATAGCCTGCTGGTTGTAAAATTTGAAGCTTTATTTTAAAACTTTAAAAATAGCCGTCTTGCATTCATTTATAGACTATTTCCAACGATCCATCTGTATTATTTATATTTTTTTACAATAATTTTAATAAATATGGGTGTAGTATACTAACGTCATGGACATAATACCTATTTGTACACGGGCTTAAAGGTTTATACAGCTATACTTCGATGATGTTCTTCGGTTATCGTTATTCGTTTCAAATCCCTGTATGTGCGCAGCTAAAGAAAGAGATCTATCTTGTATACGACACGACGATCGTCGCCGCCGTTGCTGAATTTTTCCTTTTATTATTAAATTATATATTTTGTGCCGACATTATTCGATACATCGAATCCAATGATCATTGCGGTTATCCGTTTAAGCGCATTGTCCGCGCGCGCGGCATTTCTTCTGTGTGCGTGCGGATTTCAATCGGTTTGGCGTGTCTCACACACGAACACGAATAGTTATATATATATAACATTTATTAGACGTAGGTATATAATATATAGAATGTACAGGCGCGTACATACGATCTGTAAACAACAAAAGGCTGCGAGAAATTCCATTTTTACAACACATGTCATCTCCAAGATTATCGATCGCCAAATACCAGCTCAAACGTATAGGTACATACACGCCGCCGATACCACCGCATTGTTGTAAAATATATATCTACGTATTATGTTATATAGGTTCTTTTTTTTCTCGAAAATTTGCACGGCCTCCTCTTATTATAACGTTTTTATTACCATTATTATTATTATTCGTATTATTACTATTATCATCGTGGGGACGACAACATGCGAGCGGCATCGGTCAAGTGTAAATAAAATGACACGTGAAACGGGCCCCGTAAAATTTTCAACCGCACCTTCACCAAATCTCGTTAGAAACGCACACTGCAGCTGTATAATAATAATATTATATGTTACACGTGTAAGCATATTATATCGGTTCGTTCTGCTGCAGCGTTCCCTGTATGTGTACACATTTTTGTGAGTGCCGTATAATATTATACGTATATATTGTAACACCAAGTGTAAACCCTTTAGCACCGGTGCTCAAAAAGTCGAGTAAAATATAATATGTGCCTGTATCAGTAAATCATATGGAAATCAACCGCGAATAATATAATAATACTAATATTACGGATATCGGTTTATTTTATATACAAATTATTGTAATCTGTGGTTCCCTCGTATCTATATAAATATAAAATAACTATACATATATACATCAGATACATGCATTTCAAAGGATATTTACGCTGATGAATACCTGAAATCGATACTCAAGTTATGTGTTATAATATTTCATTGTTATGATCATAAGATTTGTACGCATGTATGCAATATTGCATCGAATTAAACATCTTACTAAATCACGTTATTTGATGATGTAGCAGGTGACATATAATATATAATATTTAATAATAATTACATACTCTTGTGAAATTGTGTTATTTTGCTTATTTCGAGATTTTGACTTTTTTTGCATGTTTTAGTATTTTTTTGAAATTTATAAAAATGCATTTATAGTGCACAATGACCATTATTATTATTATTATTATTATTGTTATTTTGAATATCGTTTTTTTCAAAATATACATTATACATACATTCCTAGTTATGTATGTACTTATGAAAAAGTGCATATAACCAAAAACATACTGCTGCATTTTTGTATTTCAAGAAATTGCATTCATTAGTCAATTGGTAAAAAAAAGTGTAACCGTGTTAGGATGTAGATGACATTAAAGTTTTTATTAATATTTATTATGTGCATCCTCAAATAATGATGGTTAAATATTTTCACAAATCATTCTAATTTAATCCCAAAGATGAGTGTTTTAGTCTATAGGTAGATAGTTTCTATAGATATTTAAAATTTACAATATTTATTAATTTTAATTTTGAATGTAAAAGAATTTGACAACTTTATTGAACGCTCTCGCGCTCTCCTCTGTATTACGCTACCATGTCTTACTATTGTACATTACATTTCCCTGTTGTATAATTAATTATATTAAATATATTATTATATACTGCTTATGAATAATATATTGTGATTTTTCTATTTCAATAAAAAAATCTACTTTTTAAAGTAAATTTAACTGGATATTTGAGTCATGACACGTGTATATTTAGTCAATTTCATTATTCATGTTCTTAGTTGCAGGTTACGATGTATAGGGCATGCGGAAAAAACACCTCACACAATTAAGAGAATAAAAAGTGTTACCCCATTTACTTGTTATAGTACCTAATTTTTTTTTATTAATTATATTATTGTATAATTATAATTTACATCACGATTTATGTATGGGTATATAGAAAAATTATGGGTAATCTTCCTTGTGGCTTTCACGTTCTTCTCGAACAACTATGCGAACTTCGTCAATACATCAGTCATACAGACTCTACCATCATTTACAAAAAAAAAAAAATACCTCCAGCTATAAACATTCCTACAGTCCAAATATTTCTTAAAATACATCTCTATCTCTTTCTCTCTTACTATTTTCTAGATGACTATATCTTTAGATATCCTATACTATTATATAAGTTATAACTGTAGAGGAGATAATTATTTCTAACAGAATTTTTTTTAGAACAATATTAAAATTTTATGATGATAAATAATAACAAATTATAATATTGAGTTTAGACAGACATGTTATATGTTTTATTTAAATGTTCTTTATGACCGTTTATTATTCTACAAAACAACATGCAACATTTACATAAGAACAAGACACAAGTGAATTGTGTCAATTTATTAATTAGAATGATTTACAATGAATGTTTTATGGATGTCAGGATTCACACGAGGTTTGTGATGGCGACATGGTGTTATCATGTAACAGTGATACCACACATTATATACGAGGGTATTTCATTATACAAGTCACCAAAATCTATATAAAATTATTTTTATAAAAATTTGAGTCACTTATATTATTTGTTACGAAAATAATACATTAATAGTAATAATAAATCATGTATTAATGTCGTGTAAAGAATTAGTGTTATTTTCTTAAGAAAAATGAATATTAAAACAACTCTTTATAATTATATAACATGAGTATAATATATAACAGTTAAAATAGTAATCAAACTGTGATTTAATCTACAAAAAAAATAAAAATATTTTACATTAGAATATTAGATATATTAGACTTAAATTGAAAAACTTAAAAATAATTTTAAAAAGTCACCCATAAGATTTATGGGAGAAATATGACTTAGTCATAAACTCATAACTGACAAATGTCACCATCATATTTTAGGAAACAGACTATTCACCGAGTAAAAACTTAAATCATTCTATAAATATAATCGATTACTATACATGTATTATAGTTATTACAATATAAAAACAAAAAGAAAGAATTAATATGGGTGAAATGTTTTAATTATACTAACAAATAATAATGATTATTTTTGTAATTCCATGTTCATATTAATTGTTGAAACATTACATGAATATTTATTCTTTTTATATGTGAATTTCACTACATTTTATGTAAAAGTTGAATTTAAATTACCCTTTAAGAACTTATTCTATGATGTTTTAGTAATTTATATAGAGAAGGTGAACCTTTAACAGTTTAAAACATAAACTATACAACACAATGTGATGGTATAAGATTTTTAATCTGATTTAAACAATCGTATTTAAATCTTGAGGAATAACTGAATATTTAATGAAATAATCATACAGTTATTAAGTTACTTTATTATTATGAAAATACATATTCATATTTTATACCTTAATTAAACTTACTTTGAATGGTCCGTGCATATAACATTCCTTAGATTCTGAAAGAAACTAGCATAAAACTATTATTTAGGTACCTAAAGACCTTATAATATTATACTCGTAGTTAACAATCTATAAAACTATTTTACCAGTCATCAGTACCTACTTAGATTGTTTTGATATCAACGTTATAAAAACAAAGTATTATTATTTTCCACATTTTTAAACATAATATTGTGTTGTGAAATCTAAGATATTATCACCTATAGAATTTAATAAAACCACAAAACATACTTCAAGGAATAAAATAATTAATTTATTAAGTAACATTGGAATTATATTTAAAAGTATATACATATGGAAAATATATACCGCAATAGTAAATAGTAATAATAATGGACATCTTATAAACCATAAAATACAATCAAAATTCATAATTTATAAATAATTAATGTAAATTAAAGCGATTATTTCATGTTTTGATATACTTTATTCAGTTATTTAATCCCAATATTGTATTTGTTTTAATACTGTATAATATTATAGCATATTATAAAATATAATATTTTTTATGAATAATGAATATGTATATTAAATTTATGTCACTCAAATTTTCACAAATATAATAGAACAGAGCTGATTTTCATAATATATGTCAAAATATATAATATTTTTATTATAATAGAAGTTTCATTATTATTTTTGCATATTTTATTACACTAAAAAAAATATACGAAATTTAAACTTTATCAGACACATATAATATTATCATCAACTAATTATAATTTGTAACTAAAATTCAAGTAAGTAATTTTAACATTTTTCTTATAGGTAATTACCGTTATTATTATTAGAAGTAATTTATTGAAGTACGGTATTGAGGTGGGTTCAATGATAATATTTATAATTTTATAACACATATAATAAGGTTGAAATATAGTATTAAGAGAATAGGATTGCACATTAAATTCGCACCTCACTATTTAAAGTTAAATATTACGAAGATATTATAATTGTCCACAATTTTAAATATATTTTATATAAAACGCTAAGTGCTTTGTTAAGTATTATATATAATATATAAGTTTAATCGTATTGCGTAATAGATTGGTTTAGTGTATGTGTGTATATATGCGTATGTGAAAAATGAACTGATGAAATCTATAACCGTTTTTCTTTTTTAATTCCGCTGTGTCTGTATTGTCATATGTATTATAATGTTGTGTTTATTATTATTATTATCGAGTTATAATAATATATAATATATACGTGCGCAGCAAACCGAGCGTGAGATATTTAATAATTTTAATCGAATGTGTACCGACTTGTTGATCGAAAAACAAAAGGGACAATAAAATAATTGTCGAAGAAATCTGGCAAAACAATACTTAGGCACCCGTAGAGATTTCGCGGGCTGGCTGTCGATCGCCCGCTAATATTATAAATATATAATAGCATAAATAACCACATAATAAAATCACGCTGAGACACGCCACGGATCGTACACGCAGTTCAATGGTTTTTTTGTTTCTGAGTAGGTATCCCTTGAATATACCTACGCCGTATATTATATTATTATTGTTAAAACAGCGCGGATATACGAATAAGTACAAGCGTTGGCATTGGGCATATTAAATTATATATATTTGTTGTCGTAAATTATATTATTACTATTGTGAGCATATATTATTGACAGCTCAATTGATCATTACCATTTTATATTTTTGTTTGCCGGCTTGTTGTGGTTTTAACGCGAGCCACTATATACACGTAATATACCTATACGATATTAATAATGTATAGGCAAAATATGTTGTACGATATTTTCTTATTTTTATTGCTCCTCTTACAACCCTTTCGCCGCGTGGAAACGAGTCCTGTGGTTTTCGCTGTGACGGTTTTTTCCTTGTTTTGTTTTGTATTTATTAACGCTTTTTTATTGTCCCGTGCCAATAGTTTAATATATAAAATCACTCTTCTGCATATAAAGGTATAAATGGTAATAAAATATAATAAAGACAAATAAAATAAAAATATATATTATCAACTTTATATCGTACATAATATAAGTTTTTTCTTAAATATAATATTCATAAAATTTAATTTGGCACACCATACACAAGCCATAAATATGTTTAAAACCGATTAATTATTAAATGTTTAAGCAAGGTTCGGTGTAGAAAATTTATAAATTTACTTCTATAGTTCAGAGCATATATATATAATATAATATAGCTGATATTGCTTTATTTCACGCAGGAGACTTTAATGCGCGACCGGTCGTATTCTGAACCTCGTCCGTCCAGTATGCCCACCCCGAAAATTAGACGTGAAAAAGATCATAAAATCTAAACCTCAATAATAATCAAAATAATCGGTTTTCTCTACAAATTGACGTTATTTTTTATTTTTTTTTTTTTAAACGTGTTATGCAAATTAGTGGAAAAAAGGATTTTTATGGGTTTGTTTGTTCAGCCTCATTGAATCATCAACTCGTCTAAATAACGATCAAATTGTTACATTCTTAGCGTAAAAAAAAAACTACCACAATAATAAATAATAATGTTTATTTTTCAATTAAATATTTATTAGTTTATTATGTATTTTATATTCACCATTTCTTATTTTATTTTGTTACTTCCGAAGGATTATATATCTTTTTATCTTATTCGATATTTTAATTAAAATCTCTAACTGTTTGTAGTAGAGTGTATAAAATATATAATGTAACTAAAATAACTAACACAATTTGTCATCAATAAATAACAGTTATACATCGATTATAAAAATTGTATAAACATCGTATAGTGGAACAAACCTATAAAAATCTACCTATATATCTTATGAAATCTTTCTGGCGCTTTTAAATATAAAATAAATATTAACCATATTATATATATTATATAGATAGGATATTAAAAAAACTTCATTATAATATAAAATAAATAATAGTTTTGAGATAACATTATGTAACAGTATAAAGTATAAACCCTAAAAACTTTAATCATATATGAATAAATAAGCATCTATTATATAGGTAATTTATATACGTGTGAATGTGTGATTATGTAAGACGTATATTTTATTATCGGAAAAAATTATTGTATTTCACTATTTCCTCGACAAATTGTTTGTTAATATATTTATTAAACACTCCTTTTTTGTGTGTTTGAGAATATTTAAATAAAATCGATAATCGATTCATTGATTCACCGTTACCAGCTTACAGATGCCAATAATATATATATATACAAGCACCCGCCATCAGTTAGTATACTGTACACTTATTGTGTTATACTTGAATAGGTATCCATATAATATACTAATGTCGGCTTTCGAACGTGATTTAAAAATTAAAATTACTCTACGGTTTAAACTTGCTTACGTGCATTTGGTCCGAAAACTCGAAATTTGTCCGATAGACTTCACCGAGTCATACGGTTAGTTGAATCCAAAAGGATTTTTCGGTCAGACGTATTTTATTACCCTCAAGCGACTAGACTACAAGAGTATATAGACTTATAATATGTTAAGTAGCGGCGTATCGTATTTCATTATGGAGTCGCGGCTATCAATTAGCATTAACGTCAACTGCGGTGAAATCCCCAAAAATTGTCTAACCGAAATCGGTGTAATCGTGCAAGCCGGCATTAATGCAACACTCTAAGCAATGTGTTGATTGTGGACATCGGACACAATAATATATTAACATTTAGGTAGGCAGGTACTATCCTGTATACATATCATCGCCTTTATATGTATAGGTACGAAATTGTATAATATAATATTTAATTGATGTTGTCTGTAGAATTGTGTTTGAGGCTATTAAGTGTTTAATAGAGGTAGGTATGTATTATACTAGTTATATATATTTTGAATTTTAATATATATGTTTCAATGTTAAACCCGTCCGTCTGACCGACGACGTCGTAATAAACTAGATACCTACTCAATAGAATAAAATAATTAGTAAAACGTTTTTCAGAACAATTTTTTTTTTTTTACTGAAACCAATTCTGGCGTTAAGGCCACGTGTTATAACCACATAATGTAGCAAGACGTTATTTTGAATTGTATCTAATTAAGAATATTTTTAAGCTAATACTTTTTAGATTTGACACGGATAAAATATTCGGATTGTATAGGTACAATTATACACAAATCATTAACATAATGTTTTCCTATATTAGGTATATAGTGAGTTTTAATTTTTATATACCAATACTCATAAACAGCAATAATTATAGACTTAATAGATATATAATTAACCTGCAGTTAATCGAACATTTATATCTAACGATAAATCAAACTATAAATTATAAATTATAAATTATAATGCACAATTTAAATAAAATGCCCACCTAATTATTTTTTTCAATCGATTGTTCTAAAATATCGAATAATTATTAATTATTATATAGCTTGATTGAATTTTATACGGTATATCAGTATGTATGTTGTGAATTTAATATTTAACGAAACACTGTGGTAGTTAACTGTTCTTAACTTTTCTTGAGCCAAGGAAAGTAAATACTATGGTAAATTTATTTTAAAATGTTTGATTTGAATCACGTATCTTATTTTTCTTCTTGAATCAAAATCAAATTTAAATAATATGTCCAGTATTATAGAAGCATTGAAGGAATTATATTATTAATTCAAATATTCTATGACAGTGTAATATGTATAATAATATTAATAATGACGATGATAATTATTAAGTGTTGTCGATTTCACATTTTATGTTGACGGAAGACAGAATAATCTTACGTTATAGAATAAACACTAAATAATATAAAATAATATAATATATTTGTGTAGTACCTATATAATATCATCATTATGTGTATAAGTAATAATTTACGCCTACAAAGACGTATAGGTATGAACACATTATTATACATTAACGAGCAAAACCGAAATAATTGACGAAGAACACGACGAACGAGTAAAACTTCCCACAGTGATTTATAATGCTCTGAGATATAAATAAACACAGCCACGCGGGACCAAAGAGAAAAAAATGATTTCTATAAGCAGCAAAACTCTGCATCGAACATCAAATGGTGTATTATATTATACCAGTCGATATATATATATATATATATATGTATTCTTAACACTAATATAGCACCGTCGTATAAATATATACAGCGTCTTCTGCAGACCGAGACAACTACGTATATAATATATTAGTTTGGTTTTTATTACTACTATATACTTAACACTCTTCAACTTAACTGGCGTTAACACGTAAACATACTATATTAATAGTAATATACCTGTATATATAGAAATGTGCACTTTGCGCATTATAGTGCGTAGTGCGTACTATCGTACGCAATAAACATTGCCATACGATTATCTAGTCCTAGTGTGTTTTTGTATACAAACAGTTCGATTTTCGAACTGAACATTGCAAATACTATTTATTGTATCCAATCCTTACAGAGTATTGTATATAATGGTTGATATAGTTTAATTTGAAAATTTAATCGCTACAAAACTGTCACAATTTTTGTTCACTTGTCATAGTGATATCAAACAACCTAGTTTATATACAAATCTGGTGATCGCAGTACAGCTAAAGATGGATTTGTAGACTATATCTATATAAGCACATTTTCTGTTGCCAAGATATATAGCTATTGAACTGATACTTCCAAAAGCCAAATAAATTGTATCGTTTCAAGAGACACAAACTATTACCCACAGTCCAATGATTGTAAATTTTAACAACATTAAAAAAAAGAAAATACATTCAATTTAATAGTGACTAGTGTTACATAAAAATAAAATGTCATTACGATATTAATTCTAATATTTTATATTATTTTAAAACATGATAAGCTACAAAATAACATGGACTAAAAGTTATTATTCTACTATTTTATATTTTTTTTAGCTGTTATAATCTGACTTATCTGGATTAAAAAATTAACAAATATAAAATATAACGCCACCTACATCAATGAATTAATAAAAAAATTAATAAGTTTTAGTGCAACTCAGTTCACGGGTAAATCGGTTTCGGTGTACCTATTATGAATTAATTTAATCGAGATAGGCAATTCACCTTTGTCGTATAAAATACAGCACTCGCGCAATGTATTTTAGAAAGTAATTCAAGCTATATACTAAAATCTGTTTTAATGTTATATCCTAGAACAATGTCTAAAATGTTCGTCGAAATCGGTTGAATAGTTTTTCAATTCATTCAAGGTAGCACAACAATAATTAATAAATATTATTAATTAATATTTAAGCATATTAATATATTTTTTATATTATTATATTTTATGTAAAAAAACAGCAACATTAAATATTCAAAACTAATATAAGATTTTCGTGAGCCAACATTTATCACGTAATCGACTATAGGTCGAAATTCATAAACCAATGAACACTTACCAAACCTATAATGATAATATGACGTGAATCCGATAGCTTCTGTGGTTTCCTAGATTACAGAGTATTAACAAACTTCAATATTATATGTATGATTAATAGTTTGAAGAATATAAGTAATAAGTATATATAATATATTATATGCTATAATTAATAAGGTTCATGATAAATATTAATTTTTTTAATTTCATTTCCATTGAGTTAAATACATTATTGGCATACTAATATACTTACTATTATATTATTAGATATTCGGACAGATTTGCCCTGCAATGTTATAGATGTATGTTGTACATCGAGTACCTATCTGTATAGTTATATGTTCCTAAAATCGTAACGCTTATTTCGACGTATGTATACGGGGATAAATTCTTTATTGAAACGTCAATCCAAAAACCACAACACCGCAAAACGTAAAGTGGCTTAAAAATGCGCATAGGTACTACTGACTGGTACCAAAGTACTGCTTATACCTATGTACGTATGGTACATAGAATTTATTATAACAAAGCGCGCTTAGCGGCACGATAAAAATGAGTATAAATCTTAAAACATTTGCAACGGACTATTAAATCCGTTCGACTAATAATGCGTAGGTTATAGTGTTGGTGATGAAACGAAATGAAATAAAAAAAAAAAAGTTCACACAATAGTCGAAAATCGGTGTCTGGCCCGCAAACAATAATCACCGAAGCCAATACAACATAATAATAATATACACTCATATATTAATATATATAATACGATGATTTACGCGTTATAAAGCTTAGCGGCCATTTTATTTTTTGGTTAATCGTCATTAGACCCAGTGGCTGAGGGGGGGATCTCCCTCATTTTCGTTTTCGTATTTTTTTTTTTTTTGCAGCCGGTTTATATCATCCGCCTCTCGATGATCCGCTTATAGCCGCGACAGACCCGCTGCAGCGTTGTGTTGACTTATTCATGTGTAATGACCCTTCCGCCGCTCGTTTCGCACGTTTCGCGCAGCAGGCGCGACGTACATAATATATATATATTATTATATTATACGTCTGCGTGTACACACACATACACGAGCGTATGATACGTACCTATACAATATACATACAAATACAAATAGGCACACACACGTGTATATTATACTAGTTCTCCCCTGCGGGTAACCCCGGTAACCCCCCCGGTACATTGTTTGCGGACCGCGCGAGCTGGTAACCGAATTAGAGTACTTAGCGACACCCCTCGTGGCGGCGGTGGTGAGAGGGTTCGTGGACCATTGGCAGCACACAGCACATACATATTATATATATTATTGTATTCACGAATGTCATATTACCGGCGCAACTACCACTATTATAATGCTCGTAGTCACTATTATTATTATTAATAATAATACTGTCTTCATTGTCGTGCAACACTAAGGCGACCGCCATTTTATCGACGATTGCGTGTTACGCACACACATATATATGTATATATGTATTATATATTGTTCGTGTACGGATTTATATTTGTGCATTTTTGTGTGTTTGTTTGTGAATGTACGAGTTAGGTCGAGTACCTACCTATATATTCGCGTAATAGTTAACCGGCCGTGTCTCTGCCGATGCAGGCTCCCTTATTATCGCGGTTAATAACGGTTTAATAACTGAAACGCCAAAATATGCTATCCTTGCCAAATATCATACGGTCTGACACAGTCTATACAGACAACTTAAAAGGATGTCCAGTATTCAATAAGCCAGTCTTCAACCACCATAAGTACCACAACAAACATAACAATAGTTATAAAATAAAACCATCCAACTGTAGCGTCTCCTCTAAACCTCTCCTTGATCTAGCCAAAGTATTTTATGGCTCATCCTTTGCTTCTGATTACTATATTATTAAAATTCCTTTCAATAAAAATGCTAACAATAATACTTCTTTAATACTTAATCTGTAATCTCATTATTAATTGACTTTCGTATAGCTATCTATATTGATATGTCACGTATTATTATTATTATTTTTAATTTTAATATATTATTATTTATATACGCGCACATTGCACAACACTACAGGTTTTGAACTCAGTTTTCAGAACAATAAACTGTTTATATTCTATATACTTATAAAATTTTATCTCGTTTGAGCAGTGTCTCGCAATGCACGCATTTCTGTAAATAATGTATTTATTTGTTTTTCGAAATCACCATGCATTTTTTTTAAATCTTGTGTATTTCTAAAAAATCTATACCTAAAATCATATTCAGTAAATGGAAATCGATGAATGAACATTTAGTTAAGGACTATAATATTATGTAATATAATTTATATATACCTAGATTATATAATATTATATACTAGTAGTGTTGTATTTAGTCATAACTCATAACTTATATGATTCATAAGATATTATACGAGTCAACTTAAATAATAATAATAATTATTCTGAACATTTTATTTTATTAGTTAATAGATATTATACAATACATGTTTGTTGAAGTGTATAAATTTTAAAGAAAAATTTTTAGTATTCATGAATAACACTAAATATTGAATATAATTAAAATTTAAACTTGCTGCAAGATTTGGGTACACATCTTCGTAAGAGTGGTAGAATTATCTTCAGCTAAAGTATGCTTAAAGTATTTAATAACTAATAAGACAGCTTCAATTTTCATTTACAAAAATTAGTTATTTATAATTGAATATGAATACATTAATGTTTGATTTATATAAATAACTTAAACAATTCAACATTACAAATTATTAAAAAAAAACCTACTGGCTAGTACCTTTAATATTTATATATAATAGATGATACTAGATATGCAGAAATAATAAACTCAAATTTTTCAATGACATAATAATATTACAACACTTCGTTATTTTCATGGCCATATTATATATATAATATTAGCGTATGTGTTAATACTAATAATAAAACTTCTATGGTAGGTACCGAATATTAAGTACTAAGTAGGTACCTACATTGCCAATAGAAATTTAAATTTATTCTCCGTAATGGTATATTTTTTTACGAACGATGTAGGTATTGCTGTATTAGTATAGTTTTATGTTACTAGTATTCAACGTCGTCATTTTAGATGATTTAATAATATATTATTTTAACTAAACAATTACTGCATACTTTTAATAACATTGTCAAATATTCAACTAGTTATTTACCTACATACTAAATTTTATTTATTACTATTGTTTTCAATAAATACACCATACTTTACTATCAAAAAGTTTTAAATTTAAAAGCTAGTTGTGTGTGTGTGTGTGTGTGTGTGTATTGATTGTATTCCAATATTTTGTTATTCAATATACCTAAACGTATAAGTATACTAATGTTAGTGAACACGCCAAGCATATTAGATATATACAAGTTATGTAAATAAATAAAAATAATTAAAATGCGGTGAACTTCGCTATTTATTTGACAGTTGTATGTCGGCTGAGTACATATTATATTATGGTATAGCAATGATTTCCACAATTTCGGTAACCACGGTTAGTCGATCTGCGGTAAACTTTTTCTTGGTGTACGATGTATAGTTCGAAATAATGTTGTATATGATCTATATTAACCTTAACAATAATAACAATAGTTTCAAAGATTATTGCAGTCTTATTGCGATAATATACATTATACACCGATGAATCATACATTGTAACGATAAAATAAAGTAAAGCAGTGTTTTCTATTATTGTTGACATATATATTATATAAGAGCTATACAAGTATGGAAAGGGAGCAAATAAAATTATTTCTTATAACTTATTTAAGCTTTACTTAAATTTATAATCATACGTAAATATTCAGTATATTTAAGGTTTTAGTCATGTTATTATCGGAATTAATGAAAATGTAAACAGGAAATATCGTGTATTTTATAAAGTATAAATATCGTAATTTTAGCAGTCCTTATAGTTATTTGTGATTTTTCTTGGAAATCAATAATCATTTTGCAATTAGAGATACCCACAAGTATAGTTTACAAATAATTTCCGATCAATAATACATGTTATGTCATGTATAAACAAACGAAAAAACGTAATTGCAATTAAAAACCACAAGCATCATCAAAACCTTACACCCGCCAATCTAATATATATAATATACCAAAACTGTTTAAGAAATATAAATTGTTAAGAATATAATCAAACGTTTTGCTTATTAGATTAATTATTCTACATGCACGGTTTAATTAATAAAAAATAATAACTAAACAATGTGTTTGTCGTAGTGTTTGAAAGATTATGTACCTATGGTATTAGTGGTAGTATTGGTCATTGCAGGTTAATTTTAAGTACTGAGATCAAGCATGGTCCGGAATTTTTAGCTCCTGTATATGGTTAACCACCCCATTCTTAGTGGTGAGTGGTGGCACTATGTCATACATATAAGAATACAATATGTTCTACAATAATCCTATCATACTATAAAAAAATATTTCTTATAGTCACAGCTGCCAAAGTTAAAAAAAATTTCTTTTCATATCATCGTTAGGTATATAAAATTTAGTCATCCATGGTTTCCATCGAAGGATATTATATTAATAGGGCTGATTGGTATACTTAGATTCCGATAGTATTTGAGATTTGAAGGAAACTGATGCTCAGGACTTTGACGCTTTTCTAATATTACAAAACCCTTAATATAAAAGAATGTTGTAAATGTGTGAAATTTTCAGTTATTTTTTATTTTTAAGGATGTATAGGCAGTACAAAGATTGAATTCGTTTAGTTCTCTCTCCCCCTTGCTATTTGCAGATATAATTGTGTACGCATAAGACATTAACATATACACATAGGTCATAGTATGTGTATCAACTATGTGTCTATGTATTGATTTTATTTTAAGTATATGAAAGAACTGATGATGTTTGAAAATCAATAATCATCGATTATTAACATTAGACACCTTAACAATATAATAATTTATCAGTTGGAGGTTGAACTGTATTAATAAAATAATATATCTGACTTCGACGGTTTTTTCGCCAAGTACGACTAAAACGTTAGCGAGTGACATTATTTTACATTATTTGCGAAGACTGTCGAGGATGCTAATTTATAAAACGTCTCGATAAAAATGAAAATAAAAAAATATATATTAAACACACGCCGTATATAATATATTATATTATATGCATATTATATTTGCCGAGGAATGTATACGGAGTATAATAATGAGGTAATTGAAGACATCGGAGACGTCCGATGGATACGTTTACATTTGAACGGCGCCTCATCCTCGTGTCGGTCATACTGATGAGTTAACAATATTATTTTACTATGGTACATACGTGATATTTTTGTACATGTAAACTGTTATGGCAATAGTAATATTACATATTATATACACAGAAATAAGAGAGTATGAGACAGCTGTTCTATAGCGGTAGTATTTCGAATTATAAATATAATAGCCAAAAGGCGGTATACGTATTATATATATTGGATAAGCCAACGTCACGTGTATGCACACGCTCAAGATATAAAAGAAAGACTCGTGAGAAATCGTAATGGACGAAAACGAAAAAAAAAATCGACAGATAAAGTTATTATAAATTTAATATAATACCATTATATAGGCATATCTAAACCTTTCCTATCATATTATAATATTCACATTTTATTTTACAGTAAAAAAAAAATTACATATAATATGTATAATATATAAATATTAATTTAAAATGTATTGCGTGTGTGTTTTATTTTTAGTTTAATAATATTATTTATTTAGTTACTTATTTCTTCTTTTTTTTTATATATATTATGCTGAAAATAAATAAGATACATATAATAATGACTTAGTATGGACTCTCTAGAATTCAAATCTTTTATTGTTATATAACCACTTTCATTGATCTTAGATGTAAAATGTATGAAAGTTAAAAGTTGGAATTTATACCACAGCATGTAGCTGAAAATATAGAAAAAATAGTTGTAACTTGCACTAAAATAATTCAATACGTATCTGCCTAAGTTTAGAACCCCACATTAAGGGGCCTCCCTTCTCATTTCACTTAATTTTGTTTGCTGTTAAAGTTATCAAATTTGATTTTTGTACAAATTATGATTATAGATTAGAAATAATTTTTATAAAAAAAAATTTAAAATTTAAAAAAATAAAATTATAAAAATATAATATAATATAATATAATATAATAATATATAATATAGTTTAAAAATTTTAAACTTTTTATTTTTATAATATTTTTTTTATAAACATATTTTTTTGTATTAAAATATATAAACCTTTATTATTATGTACATAATCAATATTAGATCATTGTTCTCAAACTGTGGGCCGCAAGTTAATTTTTGGGGGGGTCGTATATATAATTATTATTTAGTAGCTTTAAAAATAAAATCAATATTGATTATGTACTGTTAAAAGATGTGATAAGAGCTCAGAATTTGAAATGGAATAATTTGTATTATTACTTATTAGCATCTCATATCAGAACGAACACAACTACTCAGCTATCAAAACGTTTACGTATTATTAAAAGAAAAATTGATTTTAATTTTGGTGCAAATTAAAATAGATATATTTTACTACTTAAAATAGTCTGCTAAATACAAATCTTTATTTTTTTATGCAAATCAAACATTTTGTACCTATGTACCTAATATTTTATATAGTTCAATTTCTGTGCAAATTAACTACAGCTAAAAATACATCAGCAAGACATATAGAGTTAGGCCACAAAAGAAACATAAACAGTGTTGAAGAATTATTAGCAGATTTAGGCAAATTAAATTTTTCATGACTTCATTGTTTAATAAAATATATTGTACTAACAATTTTTAAACGTTAATAAAATTAATATTACACAAAAATATTGACACAAAATGTTACGAATGATAATGAACAACACAGTTAGCAATAACTTATCGGAAGACCCTACACAATACGTATTTCATTCTAACTAACTAAATTACGGAAATATGTTGATAATACCATAAACGAATTGATTGTGATTAACAATACTAATCAACATTTAAAATAAAAAAAAGTAATACGAATGACTTTTAAATGCCTACATTTATTTAAATAAAACATTATTTGAATAGTTTTCAAACAGGTTATCTGAATAAAACACGACTGTCTTTTTTAAATTAAATGATTCTTATACAATTTTATTTAAATAATTATAAAAAATGCTACCGAATAACATTGGACATAAATTATTATTTAAATAAAAATATATTTGAATAATGCCATATTATTTTAGTGAATGGAACTTACGAGCCTTAGCTGATTATTATGTAGAAATATATGAAGTACCTATTAAATATGCTGTGTTAGAAAAAATGTCACAAGTGGTTAAACAATTGAATTTATATGGAATTAAACGAGTCGATTTAAATCTATATCGTTTAGAAACGTAACAAAAAAAAATGGGTAAGTGGATACCGCTCTGCTGTACATTAGGTGCCGTATGAATCATTATTATATATATTATAGAGGTGTTAAATTTGAATCCAATGATAGGTATAATAGTATACGAAAAACGATTCTGAACGAAGATGATTTTTCAGCCTAGGATATCATTT
>VUJU01000484.1:0-91773 GCA_009835225.1 Aphis craccivora
GTTTTCCCGTAGTAAACATTGTGTTAAGGCATCTAACTACAATAGAAATATTAACATAGATATGTGACGCTGCTATGGGAATTTACCATCGTTGTCGTTGGTCATTTTTATGCAGATAAATATGCATTTTCGGATTTTCACTAATTAACGGTTATAGGTCGAATGTTTGTGTGGTTTTGGTGTATTTATTATTTCATCGCAGCATATAACGATACGTGTAAAATAAAGCCAAGTCTCTGGAGAGATCGATTGCATATCCGAATACGCGTTCAATAATAACATATAATAAGCTTCTATGTATAATTTATACTAAAAAAGAATGACATTTTATATTTTATAAAGCAAATTTATACCCGCGTGAAAAAGCTCAACCTTTTATTTTTGGATTATACACTTATTATATTATGAGGATTTGACGTTAAAAGATGTTTTAATATGTTTTAATGAGAAATTAATTTTATTTTTTCTTATGTCTGATTGAGATATACTCGGTTCGGTCCGTCATAGATTATTATTTTTCAATTCGTGTGATTTCATCCTTAGACACTTACACCTGCACCCGGTCGTTTTTTGTTTGTCATATATCTTATTTCATGTGTTTATATTATTATATTTGGTATACTTAAGCTCTGAATATCATTTAGATAAACTTTTATCATAATAATAATATAATTACCTATGCGTAAAAAACTTTGTTGCGAGTGTTGCGACCATATTAAAGTTTTAATATTATAACCGCGTCCATGTGTTGACTAATCGACCTTTGCAGATAGTGTCATTTTTTTGTCTTTCTATATCGTATTATTTCAGCTAAAAAGCGGTCTTTATAATATATAATAATGCGATTATGTATTTTGAACTGATAAAAAAAAAAAAAGTTTTCGAAAACGATCAGCCTACCGCTAACATTCGCATTAACGTCTCGCCAATGCTGAATATTTAATGTAGTTTTTACTTAGAAACATAATATTATAACGTACATGGTAATAAATCCTTTTATTGAAAAATATTGTTGTTTATGGTTTCAAAAATCAAGGAACTTCACTTTAAAAAAAAATATATATTTATTTTTTATCACTAATTTTTATGTTTTTTTTGCTTTACGAATGAAAAAAACACACTTGATTTTATATTCCGTTGCAAAATATATTTTTTAGTTTTTTGATAATTAGTGAGATTACATATCAAATTTTTTACCAGTAAGTAAGAATGGTAGTAGTTAATTAATATTATTTCCAAGTACTTTATTCTATATTTATAGAAATACTCAGAAAAAACATTTTAATTGCGAATATGGATTTTAAAATATTTGTCTGATACAAAAAAGTATGAATAACTTAAAGCATGATAGCGATTAAAATATTATTTTTTTTCAAAATCATTAATACTTTTAGGTATGGGATAGTGTTCACTGTAAAAAGAATCACTCATTGTTCAACTACATATATAGGTAATGATATACGGTTATTATGTAGCCATCTCGAAGGGTAGGTAGGGTTTACTTTTCGAGGTCATTGGACTCACTTTACCTTTTTACTTTTGGGGTTATAATACTGTGATAATAAATTAATTATTTAAACCGTATCGACCATAGCTTGTATGTATACGCTTTTTACCGCTTACCATCACTTAAAATCCCTGAGTGGATTTTCACCGAATTTTCGTCGAAAGTCGAAGTCAAAGTCACGTACTTTTTTTAAAATTTTTTATACGATCGAATATTTCACGCAGTGTCGTTTTAATATACACCGCGCGTACATTTTTTATCAATCCCACTCAGCTTTGACGATTGTTGCGGAACTGTTGAATTAATATTTAAATAAATTAAGATTTAAAATTGTGATTTATATCAAAAAATCATTAAATTTGTTATACTGAATAACCTTCAAAGACGGCGTATACTGTATACTATGTAAACTGTAAAGTATTAAAAGAGAGAGTGTTTAGAGAGAAAAATATATGAGAAAAATACTACACCACAGAGGTTTTCTTTGTTGTATGTGGTAATAATAGAACGGTTTGTCGTTAAAATTATAACCGTTGAGCTTAGTTATCATGGCATTTATTATTTATTTTGGTATTTTTGTGAATTTTTAAGATGTTTTGGGAATTTAAAATTGTTTGGCCATTAATTACTTACTTAAATTATATTTCAATAAAATATGTACCTACCTATTGTATCATAGACACAATACACAGTACTCTATTTTTCGAAATTACTTTATATGTATGCATCTTGTAACTAAACATTAATGTATTTATAATTATTCATAAACGGATATTTTTTCCACAAATTTTGCCTGAACTATATTTTACTCCGCTTGGTCGCATATACGACGATACTATATTATATGTTTATTATATTATAATGTTTATACACACACGACGGATATACTTGTTCGCGATTACCCACGAATTGCGCACATATACCATACTCATAATATATATAATATATTGTACGAAACATTAGCGCGGCGTTATACTCGTAAATATGGCAAATATTTCTTAAATTATGCGAAACTATACATAATGCTAATAATAACATTGTGCGCGTGTAGGTGGGCAGTTGTGAGTGTGTGTATAATTCGTGACATCGTTAACCGGATTTGTTGTGTATTATATATATGAGTAAGTCTTATCTATGATCACTACACACACAAATAAATATGCGAGCTCATTAACATAGTTAATACTGTTAATGTACCTATGTGAACACGTATATTATATGTACTTACATGCGGCACCATATATATATATATTATATTTATAGAGCATAATGATGTACCTACGTATAATATGTGTGTATTGTGATCTAGCGCCTTCGGCACGATCGGCAGACACGAAACGGATCGTCGCGGAATTTGAAAATCTTATAAATTAGTAATTATATCTCCGTATACCTAGGTATACTAGCGTATACGTATAGAAAACAACTACTTTTTTTCACAGTATTTGTCTCAATTTCGGTTCGATATTATTAAGGAAAATATTATGTTAGTCTTCCAAAGATGATGGCAGGGTGAGAGGTCACTTCGTTTGAATTAGTTTGATTATACCCTTAATCAATTATCTTATATAGGTATCTAATTCCGATTTAAAAATCTTTTCGTGGATTATTAGGACATGTTTTGGATGACCTTCTTGAGAGATAAGTAATTGGGTTACATAGTTACCGTTCCTATACGAGAATATAATTAAACCAAAATAAACTTACGAACCCGAGTAAGTTAGCCATGGCATAAACTTTAGTGGATTTACAAATTTACAAATTACCGATTTATGTTAACGAATATACTTTCAAATGAACCAGCGAAAATTATCAAAACGATTTAAATCAAATATTATGATTTTGAGCAGATAACTTTAGGTAAAACAGCAAAAGAACAGTCTTTATATTTTATTACACTAAATGCATAAACTGTAATATGAATATATGATTGATTTACCCAAAGTCGAATATATAACTTATTTAATATACTCGTATACATAAAATCACGTTTCGCCGTCTGATGTGGTAGTGCTGCTGCTTATATGATGTTGTGGTTTGCATTTCATCGCATTTTCAGTTTGTAAATAATTTATAATATGTAATGCATAAGAAACTTTAAGAAAATAAATATATTCATTAATTATAGCGTTCACCTGCAAAACACAATTTATAATAACTCCACTATCAAAAAACCGACTAAACCGTTTGTGAACGTATATTGTACGTCTATAGAATAAATTTCGATTTGTAATAATATTTTACATACTCGTATATACCTACATCATTATATTATTATTATACATTATACAGATATAAGTACATGAATCATACCGGTACGTTGTGTCGATGGCGGTGAAACGATTTTTCCACGCTCGTGCACCAACGCTCGGCCGTTCGGTGCTATTATCGTTCTTCGGGTGTTTCCTTTAAATAATGTATATAACATTGAAAAATAAAAGCGTTCACGTTTTAACGTTGCGCTGTGTGCGTGTCTGTATATATAGATGACGTGAGGACTCGCCACAACATTAATATTATTGTTATAGTCGTTATTGAACTGAGAGTGCGTGCCCGCGGTAAAACGAACGGAACCGAAACGAAAACGACCGATAAATCGATCGGCGATCGTCATCACGATAATATATTGTGCACATTAAATTTAATTACAACGGTTATGCGCTTGACACGAGAACGTTGTAGTACAGAGTACAGACTTTAATATTTATTGACATAAACCAATCCTGTCCTGTGTGTACATTGTATATGTTTTTGGACGACATCGCATAGGCTATATACATCGATCATCGTGCTAGCCGTGGTAACTATGGTGTGAGGTAGGTATCCGGAAAAAGTTTCAAACCCCAAATCGTACACGTGTATATAATATAATAAGGGTAGCGATATAACCCAACCCTGCGACTGTATTAGAGGTTTTTCCGTCGTCATGTCTGTCAATTATCGGATCACTAAGCCGATACGTTTTTATATATAAGCTGAATAGTTTAAATATTACTCGCCATACAATAATTCCAATAATTTGGAATTTAAAATTTAAAAACTCAAAATTTTAATAAATAAATTATTGAAGAACAATAATAATAGCTATATATAGCGCATGCGTATAATCTACGGATATTTATATATTATAATATGTGAATCGTTAAAAGGTAGCGTTACTGGTTTATGTGTGTGTGTTTATGTGTGTGTGTGTATTAGTGGAATGGAGCTGAAAAAATAATATTGAAAAAATAAGTATAAAAAAAAAACCAATAATAAAAAAGCTCTTGGGGGGCACCGTTTTTCGTGTCTACCGGCCCGTAAAGTCGTAAATAACGCCGCATCCGACTTTACGATGTATATGTATCTAGTAACGCAGTGGCGGTGGAGTGTTCGGTCAACGCGAGTTCGATGGCCACCGACGAATGCGTTTATTCGATTAATAATAAAAAAAATATCGGTTTCAAATACAACATTTCTATACTTATATATATATATGCTGGAGATCCACGATGCAATCGACTCGATTTTATTGCCGTCGTGGGGTCTCACTATACGAATTACGAATAACGCTTTCAAATCCGACTTCGTTCAAAAATCAGATCTCGCTTCAAAAAAATATTATAAGTAAATTTTTTCAATACAAAAATAATCAGTGACGCAGTGTAATTTCGTTCGTTGAACAATTGGAGGAGTCGTTAATGGTCAAGATTTATCGTCAGCCTCGATTCGCTCGAATAACAGCTGTCTATAATCTCGACCTCTGCAAGGTTTTCGGTATCTGGCATCTTGCCTCTCGTTTATCAAATGTTCGTTTTTGTTTTTTTTTCTATCTTTGTGAGCGGTGGCAGGATCGGACCCGGTCTTATTCTTCATGCTTCTAGACAATAAATAATAATAATAAATCAATAAAAATACTTATTATACCCGAAAGACAGACCTCTTGAATTTGTGTCGGAAAGTTGAAACTCGTAGTGTGCCGAACCATTCGCAGGAGACAAAATAATATTTTACTTGTATTTTATGCCATGTAATTATATATATCTAGTATGATATTAAAAATTATATTTGTTAACATACGCTTTGGAAAATGTGATCAGTTTTCTTACCTATCTCTTTTGTCTGCTTCTTAAACGAAAATATCACGTCGTATGGAAAAAAACCGTACCTTAACAAGTATCTACTTTATTAACACGTCATATACTCATATTAACGGATTATAATATCGTAGGTCAATTTAACCATTTCAACTCTATGTATACCTAACCTACTCCATTTTACCCATGAGATCCGACGGCATAGAGATCGGCTATCTGCACGCTCGGAGTAGTCGTGGTTCGCTCTGGTCGAGTGGGCCGCGGAAATACATTAGGTAATTGCCATTTGAACTTAATCCTCGATGCCACGCCAACAACAGGCGGATAGACGCATTTGAAACCTTTTGCAAATAATAACATACCTAAATAATTTAGTTCAATGGTAATAATAATTTAACAATACTGCCACACGGCATAAATAAATATATATATTATACATACACATACGTACGCACGACTCTGTTGCGGTGTCAATGACATTTTAAATCATTTTTATTAGGCAATTACACGTACTTACTATGCATACATATCCCACTTTTAATAAATATATATTTTCAAATAATGCGTTCTGACTTGATCGCGTTCTTTATATAAAATATAAATATCGTCGATCGGATTCGTATCTCGTTCTCTATCTGCAGTTTATCTCCCCAACCCGGCAATTCAGCTTTACAGCCTCCGAATAGGTTATGTATTATTTTTATATAATGTTTTATGTATATTTGCCACATTAATTAAATAATTTATTTGTTTATACATGTACGACAGTTACTCGTTCTTAAATATTATATTATATAAAATTGTTGGAATTGCTTCTTTATTTAAAATCACCGTTATATTACTTATATTAGTATAAATTATTGAGTTCCAATATTCTTTATCTATTAGCTAAATTTAAATAGGTCGTGTAAAAGTCTCATAGTTTATTATTTATACAAATAGTCTGGCTGCTAATCGATAAATTAACGTTTTATCTTTATTATATAAAACGTGTTGTTAAGGTGTTGGTCAAAACAGGCGAGAACAAGAGACGAGCACACAACGGGGTCGTATGTGGAGTACATGTTTATCTCGAGGGGATGCTTTCCCATTGGATATGTGCATATTATAGTATATAATATTAGCAATGTGATATTTGTTGGGTCGATTTCGTTGTAATAAGACAAAAAACACACCACGTCGTTTTTGACGTAATCCTATGTTGTGATAATAATAATAATAATAAATTATGTCACATGCAATATTAAATATTATGCTCTCTGACCGAGATTAACGTTCGTGTAAACACCACAGAATGCATTCCTCTGAATGGTTTTAACGGGTGAACGTCGTTGTCGCCGTGGCGTTTGCATAATATTTTATTATGTTGTTTGTGCCTGTAGATTTTTTACTGTAGAGCGCGCATAGGTGTGAAGAGACTGTGTACCACAGTAAAAAGCAAGAAAAAATGTTGAAATAAAAAAATTCCTAGGAAAACGGTGACTCGTTTTTAAAACCCTTTTTTTCATAAAAAATAATGCGTAAAGCTTTGCATGTACGCCTAAGGGATGTAAAACTGGAGTGTAAATCATGTGTGCGTGAAAGCATGTTAAATAGCGCAACGCTCAGCCAATCCCCGCCATCCCGCCTCCCCACACCCACCGGGCCTTTCGCTTCCTTTTGGATATACCTCTACACGCGATAACTCCTCTGTATAATTTTATGTAGGCCAGAATAAAACGACTACCTTACCTGCACACAGATACGTTGGTCGCGGTAACAGTGTATAGGGTTGATACATATATGTATATTTATTATGGGTATATAATATAGGTAGGTCGATATAGAAGTGCATACACTAAATCGTAGATGACGGTTGCCCGGTTTGATGGATATAATATGTAATATTAGGTACACGCACAGCCAGATTGTTATACGGAAGTCACGACGTCGTTCGCACTTACTTAAAAATTATTATTCTTGCAGTATAATTTATTACATATAGAGTGAGAGGAAAATGACTTGTTCGTGCGATTGCGACCGTCCGAAGGCGAATTAGGTATTACATATACATTTAACAGGATTGAGGATTTATATTTTATAAATAAAGAATTAACAAAGTTATTGGGAGTTAGTAAAGTGTATTAACTAGATAATATTATTGTAGCGTATGTACGTATTTTGGGTTATTTTGGGTATTGTATAGCAAGGATCGCTCTTAAGTACCTATATAGTTTAAAGACGTGCGTTTCCTGTTCAGATAAAATAGTGTTACTTGCAAAACAAAAATCTTACTTTGAAAAGTGCGTCTGTAGGTGTGATGAAAATATTGTTTTTCTTTACTTTAATTTTGCCATAATGTATATAATAATTATCGCAGATCGTATTCGTATACATAATATAATTATTAATTATAATATATATTAGTGTATGTATTATATATATATACCATGTATCGTGGCGCGTAGTGTCAATTGATTTTAATTTTAATGATAATTTAATGTGTAGTGTGTATCGTGCCAAACTCGAAATGTAATATTTAAGTGTCGTCTCCTTCCCTCTTCACTCTTCCTGTAAATCCGGTAGCGTCGCGTGCGTGTGCGCTAACGAATCGTGCAGAGAATGCGAATAAATCATAATATAAATAATGATATAATAACGAATAAAACGATAACCATAATTAAGTGAAAAAAAAAACTTACACGGGTATATCGCGTGGAGTAACGTCAAGTTATATATTATTATTATTATAGGCGTGTATGTATGCCGTCGTCGATATATTATAATTGCACGGAAGGCAGCTACGACGACTACGACGACGATTGGGTCGCCGCGAGTATTGGATATCTCATCGTACGGGTTGTTTATTTATAATAATATTTTAATATCGTGCACTTGAAATATATTACACGTTGTGTAATGATTGGTTCGAGGAGGTTTTTCGATGTGAAAAAAAACATATATATTTACTAAACTTCGAAATACCCGTACGCATCACGAACGCACCGCGTGCGTTCCGAGAATAATTAGACGACGACCATATATTATATTGCATACACCTACCTGTAATATTATAATACGCGTATGTACTATATTATGTACTTGTACATGTGTTCATCATCGATGTAATAACACATATATATATATATATAGCATACGCTTTATCACGATTCGAGTTTTTACGTCGTTCATAAGATACAATATCTATAAATATATGCGTAAGAAATATATAGTGGCGCATCCGACGAAACGATATTTCGCCGACTCAGGTATTTCTTCTTCGTTTCGATTTTTAATTTCAGTCTTTTGCCGTCACTCGTCTTTATGGCGCGAGGCGAGCTGTTGAGTATACACCGCATACATACACAACTTACATATTATTATGTATACATTATACAATTAATAAGTAACCTGCGGAGTAACTATATATAAGTACAAGCGTGCGATTCTATACTTTAATATATACATAAATAAATGAGAACACATGTATACATGTGGTATATATAAAATTTACTTGTACGTGGTTGGGGCGAGACGATGAATTATCATCATCATCATGATTATTATTATTATTAGAAAAGAAACGATACAATGTCGTTGTGGTAATTTATCGTCGAGAACCAACGCTCTATAATATAATAACTGCAGCCTGTGCTTTGTCAAGTAGTGACTGGCAGGGCGACGGCAGCAACGGATGTCTCGAGCTTTTTCATTGTGTATACATTCATATAATATAGGTATGCTTGCAGCAGGACTATGATCTCGGCAAAAGGGGATTGAGCGTGTACTATATATATATTTTAAACGAAACCATCGGCTACGGATGAATACGAACGTTTGTCGTCGGGGTGCAATTCTTTCCTCGTTTTCTGTGTAACGTCGTAACTATTTCCGACCGTCTCCACCGCCGACCCTCAAGCCATTCAAACCACGATCCAAGCGCCTTTTTACAACAATTATATAGGTAACGATGATGAAAATATTAATGCATTTACTAAAGGCGAATCATCCGGAGACACGCTAAAAATTTACCTTTGTCTGTTTGGTACAAAGTATTCTACTTATTATGTTCGCCGTTAGTTTATATACAATGCTATTTGGTATAGGTATTGACTTGAAGATTTCCGCACAGAATATTTTTTTTTTCGTAGACACTCGTAGACAATAATATATTAAACCCACAGTTTTTTGGACAGAACATTCTTGAGTCGGTGGTTCCGGTGTTGATATACTTGGTGAGTGTTTAGTGCAGCTTATAAGACATGCACGTCTACAGGAAATGCGTTATACGACGAGGTCGTAGAATATTCAGAGAACCAAGTATATATTATATATTTGTATATATTATACAACAACGTGGATTTTTGTCATGCTCATTCGGACTCTCGACTTTTGATTTATGTAGTTACATGTTTATGTTATATATATATATATAACACTCGTGTATCTAACCAAAAGTTTTCCTCAACGGTTGACCATTGTCTGCTCATCTACACAAAAATACATATATATATATATGTAGTACTAAACGCGAACGCTGATATAAAATACAATATATATATATTTATGCTTGCATGTGCGGACTTCCGGAGTGCCGCTGTGTGCCCAACAACCGGAACAACATTACAAAACCCGTCGCCAGCGAGCGCTAGCTGCGGGAAGTATATGTACTCGCATTCGCATAAATATATATATATGTGTGTGTGTCTGTGTGTACATCCGATTTTTTTTCTAATGAAATCACTCTCCGCCGTCTACCGTACATTATATATATATATATACCGATGTCCGCCCCAAAATATATAGAGCGGTGTTTTATCGTCCGTGTGCGGTCGGGTTGGCAATTTTTCCGGACCGTCACCGTTATTCAGCAGCCATGCTGTATAACATTTTAACATATATAATATACATTTGTTCAAACCAAAATAAGATAATCTGAAAGCAAACAATATTTTTTATATTTCCAAACCCTTTCTCCACGAAAATCGTACATTGTGCACACTATATGTAATATGTATATGAATGTATATGAGTATAGTTATTCCTGCGGAACGGGTTTCCACAAAATGTTCTACCAGATATAATGTTATTTAACTAACTGGATAACCTGACATGTGCAATATCAAAGGAAAATCAATTTTTTTTTTTTAAACTAAAGTGATCAACGTTTCCGACAACCAGCTATGGATACCCGCAGTGTTGTCTTAAAAAAACACGTTTGACGCGCAAAATACGAATGCATTACAATACTTGAAAATGTTTGTAGGTAATAATTTTTTTTTCTGTCAAACGTATTTTAATAGTCACTAACCGTACAACAATAATCATTATATTACATTCTCGAATGTAAATGGTACCTACTCGGTGGTATATTGTGTTCTGGTAGAAAAACCGACACATCACGCGCGTTTTAAAACAACAGCCGTGTAGGTGATATAGTTCAATGATAGTTCAACGGAAAACGCGTTTTCTGAAATATGAGAGGACATTATTATTTGTCGAGCTATCCTCAGCGCAAAATATTATTATCAAAACGTTAAAGTAAACACACACATCAAAGAGACTATAAACATACATACAATATTATATTACAGTGGTGTAGTCGTACACAGAGAACGGTTGGGTTTTGTTTGTCCATCGAACACAATATATGTCCATTTCGTCCGTCGAGTGTTGTTTTTGCAAACGTTCCAAAACCAATATTACTTGTCTACACATTATGTGAGTGAGTGTGTATATGTAGTGTGTAGTGTGTACGGCTAAAAGGCCACTTAGTAGATATTTTCGTTTGTATATTATTATTTTCGTTACACTTTACATATGAGTTATTCAATGACGTCATCAAAACTATATATTACATCGTAATAGGCACTATGCGTATATAATATTATTATAATGTATATAATGCTAAAATTGTTTATAGTTGACCGTTTGAGTGGTATGACGAACAGCGCGTGGGCGGAGGGCGAAGTACTCCGAACAGGGCGCATCGTTTATTATAAGTCCACACCCCCGCGTGTGTGACGGATATACGCCGATATAGAGATCACAAACTAGAAACAAAACCGGAAAACGCTTTTAACGCACGCGTTCAGTCCGCGTATTATTCCACCAATGTCACTACAGTACAAATAAAAATAATATTATTACAACCGTTCTCATCCTCCCGTCGCATACATTATAATATTATTATTCTGTTCAATGAATAATGATTCACGGTCGCTTGTCGTATCATTGCCACCCCATTATTCCATCTAAAAATTCACAGTATGACGACATATATAGGAGCGTTGGGTCCTGAGGACGCTTGACTCTATCCGGTGCCTTATACGTGCTTATATAAAATATAAATATGACCTCACTAAGATATATTATAATTACTATACTATAATATCCCAGATGGTCGGGCAAATGTTTATATGTGAAATACCTGCAGTAGCAATCGGGATATTCGAACCTACCAGCGATCCTGGACGTGTGCATAACGTATATAATGCATAAATTGTGTACCTAATAGTAAAACCACAGCAGCGGTCCACTATTATTGGTCACACACAATCCCAGTCACAGCCACCCCAAGGAATGCTTTTCGGGCAACGAACTTTGTGTAACCGTATAAAATATATATATATATATATAATGTATGTATGTATGTATGTGTGTGTATCTATATTATAGTATAGTAGTGTTGTACTCGGTCCGTACTGAAACGGCTAAAATACCGATAACATAGGTCCCGACCGTTATAATAAATCTCTAGCCAATTTATCACCGCCACTCCGGCGACGGTCTGTACGAAAAATTTTCCCGCCCCTGTAATTGGCTAGCTCGTTCAGAGAGCAGTGCCCATACCACCACCGTCACCGACACCACCACGCAAAATGCCCGTGAATTACTCACTCGGAACACGCAGAGGTATATTAAATCCTTCGAAACCACGCGGCCATGTTTCTGACGTGGTTTTTAAGAGTTTAACTGCAAACTATGTATTTATACATAGAGATAGCATTAGGGTACGCACCTCTATATATAGTTTACCCGCCGAGAGTTACGACTTTGTTTCAGCCATGGTTGCTGCAAGTGCGTCACGTCGCGTAAAATTTGTTCATAATTTTTTATACTTATTGCATTTGAATTGGTTTTTTCGCTCAGACCCGACATCAGTAACACACCAAACCGCGATTCAGCGACCGAATTTACGTCCGCCACCGCGTTATATTGAATAACTTCGGAAATTAAACGTCTTACGCTTGGCTGCACGAACGCCGCAAAATCTGAAGCTCTGCCGCCGCGGCTACCATCTCTCTCCTCTTCAACTCTCGCGTGGTTGTATCATTATTAACGTGATATTAAACTAGAAGTTTGTTTTATTAAACCGAAATGTGAAAATATTAATAAACCGCGTATATATTATATTATATAAATTACACGTCACGCCGCGGGCGGCGACGGAGAGTCTCGCGAAGTTACTAAATTGAAGTTCGCTTTAATAATAATATAAATAATAATAATATACATATATTATACCGCTGCTGTACACGCGCAGTCAAGCGTTCCTTATATAGAATACATATGAGTTGCTTGTATATATTAAATTGGAATGTACGACGCCAAGTTACCTACCTTACCTCCGGTTTTCGTCGAAACCCTACGGACAGATAAGTTTTTAACATGTAGTCCGTTATATTGTACAAGATCCTTCAGTGTGTAATGAGATTACAGTGTTTAAATTCCATTTTAAAATCGATTTTAAATAATGACAAGAGCAATAACGTTTGTTAATCATTGTCTTCTCTAAAATTAAAAGTTAAATCAATACTGATAATTTATAATAAAACAATAAACCTTTTAGATCTATAATATTGCACGTTTCATAACATATAATAACTGTTGACTATAATCATAAAAAAATATATATAAAAGTAATTTTTCAAATCAATAAAAAGAATATAATTATATTTAAAATCGAATTAAAAATTCAGAAAACAATGAAACGTTATTCTAAAATAATATAAATGTTGAAATATTTTAAAATCGATATCAATAATTAAAATTGGAATGAAAATCGAAAATGTTTGTTTCGATTTCAAGCTCTATTGGTCTATGTGTGTATTAGAAGGGATGATATATTTATCGTGTAGGTAATGCGTATAGTAAGATTGCAGTACATGCTAGCGAATAACCCTCAACAAGGATCTAAGCACACCAATAACAAATATGACGGTATATGACCGGTCGAGTCCACGCGGCGAATTCGATATCGTTCGTGTCAAAAGCAGACGTAAGAGATTTTACCCCCTCGGTATTTATGACGGAATATCTTGCATGTGCAATTCGTTAGTTGAAATATTTCTATTTTTCTCGGCTGTAGGGCGACGAGCAGACAGGGATGTGAGTTAACCCCTTATGTTTCGTGGCAGATTGGGGTCGATAGAGAAAGTATCAGTGTAACGTGAAAAAACAGTATTTTAGGTATGCTCTCGCTTGCATCACATCACATCACGTGTATGCATTTTGGATAATAACGTTTAGCAGTGTAGCTTGCTTTTTATATGTAGTATGTATATAGTAATTGTACAGTGCAACTATGTATACGATGTATATAAATATATAATATACAAATATACACAAAAGCGCGAAAAACTCACGATGGCGTTGAAAGCGGTGGCGGCAACGTGTGCGCAAAGAAGTTTCCCGCTGTTCCGGAAATTAGAAACAGTCGCCTCGAGGGGGGTAAAAGAGCAAAGGGCCTTTTCTCGGTATAAAGACGATGGTGATATGCATTTTGGTGGTATACGCCAATATGCGCGGTAAACTGTAAAGGGGTTTCGTATAGTCTTCTTCGCTCCCCTCTTCCACTGGTGTTCTGCGCATCCCGCCGTGTTCCGTCTTAGCGAAAAACCACACAGATGGATTTCATCAAAATTCTCTCTACTACTCCATATCCATCTCATTCGCCTTGTAAACTACCCCCGCCAACGTTCATTACCGCGCCACCGCACACGAAAACCTCGACAGCGTGGCTCGCAAACATCACTATATACCTACATAATATTATATATAGGTGTATCTAAGCCGTCACCTCTCACCTTCTGCGTTCAATCCACGTATATAGTGTGTAATATACACACGCCTATATATTATTATTATTATATCACACACGTTGCACACACTTCACTCATTGCACACTGCAGTCTGATACTCCTCTGACAGTCGTCTATATAATGTATATACGCGTAGTTTTGTAGTGCTCTCGATTATACACAGACGCGAGTTCACGTATGTATATCATAAAGGTATATCGTGTATCACTCACACGGCCTTTGGTCAATTCCGTAGAATGATTATAATATTACGTACACACATAAGATATTCGACCGAATATTCTTTAGGCGATGGAAACATTTGAAACTTCCGAAACCCTCTACATACGTAGGTACATATATCGACAGGAACCGATCCAAACTAACGCACACACATACACATACCTATATGTACGCAATATTTTTGGCTTTTGCCATATATGTGTACACAATTAATGAATTGCTGTGTAACCGCGGAAACGTATATGCGTGTATTTGCGTATTATTATATGTATTACCCCATATTTCGTGTTTTGACAGTAGACCGTTGTCCAATCGAAACGGATCGTGATCGATGTTTTCTATTTTCTTCAGAGGTCGCAGCGGCGATTAGGACCCCGCAACGCGTGAGCTATAATTGCAGCTCGTCGACAACGCTAAATATATATATATAATATATACCCACCGTGACGACATAATAATAATATATACATCTGCGCGAGGTGTGTGTGCGTGCAAGCTCCTAATACGGTTATAATGGGGTGATTTTCTAAAAATAAGGGTCGTATCGCGTCACTTGTACTGGTCCGTTAAAATATGTACACATATCGTCGATTCGGGATTTGTTGAAGGTTCGAAGAACAGTACCTCGTCTGCTACTTGATTTATTGACGTCTGTTTTGGACTATAATATACACACCATTATAGCGTTGCTGTCCCGCGCGTGTGTTTATAATAAACCTCGTGTATATATTATATGCTACTGGAAAGTGAAAAAATAAACTTCGCCCAAATTATATATTGTGCGTACCTATATGTGGTGCGTGCGTCCGACGCTGTATAGTCGAATGGCGGTGCTAGTACCGACTCGTTTGAATCGTTTACTCGCCCGTCACGCGTCAACGTAAACAATGATCTGCGGTCGTACACTCGGAGATCGCGCCTCGCTATACCTTCGAAAAAACTTTTCCGCTCGGTTTCCTCGCAGTGAAAATGGCTCTGAACGTGAGAAATCGGCGGTGCTGTGTAATATATTTTTACATTACAAAGGTGGTTCGTGATGCCGCTGTGATTACAGTAATTTATTATTTCCCTCCCCCGCATTATTGCTAAGCGTGCTGAAATTTCATAAACGCTGCATTTCTGCATACGCGTCACATGTTTCATTTGACCGTGTACGCGAGCAGAGCGCAACGCGCCTATGACATTACTATTTATATTTTAGTATAAAACGCATCGCCTATATATTATACGTAGGTACTGCTCGCACGAACACGACATTATAATATTATTATTACGTGCGATGTAAGCTTAACAAACACAGAGTAAAATGACGATGATTGTGATCCTTTGGTTAGGGGTGGTAGGCACATAAACAACCCGGAATGTGTAAGCCGCCATAAAAATTGACATCTGGCGTGCGTCGTCAATCGCATACCGTGTATATTATATTATATGAATATTATTAAGTATTATCATAATAATAATAATTATAATATCATATTTACGTATTACGATGACATACCTATGTAGGTATCCCATTTATATCATGTGGAAAATCGTACATGCTACGTTATATTTCTGGAGATTATTATAATACGCATATATTTTACACGTACCTATAGAAACTCACAAGCGGTCGCATAAATGTATTCAAGTAGGTATAGGTGTCTACTATAATATTACACATATACGGCTGTGGACGGTCGATAACTCAAAACCGCGTAACATTGTTAAATTTCCCAATGAATTTGGAACGCTGGCAATCGGCGACGGTACAATATATTATAATATAGTATATTATTACATTATAAGTTCATAGTGCACGGTAATTATTATTAATTGCATAACCACTGCATAGGTGTGCCCAAATACAGTAATCGTCACTTTTAAAACTCACTTCGCGACTGGACCTATTTGATTCCATGAGCAGAATGAGTAAATAAAAGAAAGTAATTCCCTCCCATACAAAATATGTATATTATTTTTTCAAAAAAGTTAAAAAATTCAATTTAAAATTTACCAAGATTTAGCCCATTCGGTTTTGATTGGAACCCTTTTCGGTTTCCTTATTCGTAATCATTTTATGGAGGACGATTGGCGTGGTGGTCAGCGAATATTTTTTTTATTTTAATTGTTTTTGTGGAAGTGCAGCGTATTTTAAAAATTCGAAGGTAGTTTTTCTCGTACAACCCCCACCATCCGGGTCCTAATTATAAGCTCGCCGTGTTCTCTGTTACAACATAATATAATATATACATAGAATTGTTACGGAGATGAGGGAAAAATTTTGATGCCTGCGACGCGTACACGTGTTTATGTATGCGACGAAGAAACGGGCCCCGATAGCAATTACGTACGACTTACGGCCATGATAAATGACGCGGAGAAATGCTTAGAGGCTGGCGTGTATCCTTGACATTAATTAGTACACATACAGACGAGAGTTCGACGTTTCCAAATAATTAATTGTGCGACCGTAACACGTGTGTGCGCACCAAAGCCCGTCCAGCGTCTTGCGATAAAATTACATTTATATGTATACTATAATAATAATACTGTGTATAGAACCTATATGCACCTATATTTTATTGTGTACAAATAATAATATATTAGTAGGTATGCGTGAATGTGTGTGTGCGGGTTTTCGAATTTCTTCTCTGTCCAGTTATAACAGTTACGGCTACGTATAATCTTCTAATAAACGACCGGCAGATGGGCGGGACGCTTTAATTATTGTGCAATTTCCAGTACAAATTGTGAACGGATTTCGTGCGAGTAATATAAAATATTATAATATATTATAGAAGTGGACATTTTGGCAAAATTTCAATTTCTTCTCACCCAACCCACTACCCCCGATTACTTATTCCGTACTTATCCCGGGACTCGTTTCATTTCTCGTTTTCTCGTTATATTTCTCTCCATTGCAGATTCATGCCAAAATCACGTCTAAGAACGACTGTTCTCGCGTGTTAAACACCTCTGACGGCGTTACAGCAAGGCGATAATTATACATAATATATATATAGTAGGTAGATGTTTTAACGCAATTATTATGACAGGATGAAAAATATCACTATGGTGATGATGACGACGATAATGACAATAATAACAATAATAGGTAGCTGAAAGAATATTTCATGACGAATTATTGCAATTAAAAAGTCTTACTGTGATACGAATGGTTTTTGAAAAGGCTAAATTACTGTTAAACTTAATAAATCGTTTTTTTCCCTTGGAGTTGTTATACCTATATTATTTGAGCTCACGGAGAAAAGCAAAGACGATCTTGACTCTATACTGCAGAAGGTGCATGCATTATTCTAAATAGTTCGTGTAATTCAGACCAACGCTTTAGCGAAATCTTCATCCGTGACTTGCTGCAGCCTGCTGTGATGCAATATTAGCAACGAAAATATCTTTTTTGTTTATTTTGTTTCTCGTTTTGTTTAACGATTGTATTTCGAGTATACGATTTCATTAAACGGTGCAATGAATTATTTCGGGCATTTTTTTGAAGTATGCGTGTCGTTAAGTACACAATGTCGACGAGAGTAGGTATATAGTCGAGACGCGACCGGACAAAAGAAACATATTTCGCGACCAGAGTTTTCACTGTCGCTCTCACTGACTCACTCTCTTTCTCCCTCTCCCGTCCCTACTTATCATTCCGTCTCTCTCACTCTCGTCGCCCTCCCCAGTGGCCATAGTTCCATCTCCGGGGGCCCCCATTCACTAGGTCTGAGAAGGTAGCGGTAGTGGTGGTGGTGGTTATATGAACTCTTTTGTGCGAATTTCCATTGTTTCGAAACTACTGCGTCCGACTGTATTTTGGAGCCGTTCCATATGGCGCGCGCGCACGTGGTGTGGAAGATTACACACACAGACTCATACGTATATTATAATATACTTATATATATATATATAGCAGTCCGTCTTCGCGTGGACGGACACAACACTAGGCCGGTGTAAATATACCTGCGCAGGGTATGAGTGTGTGTGCGAGTGTGAAAATGGGCCTGTGTGTGTACATGTTGTATGTGCACAAGCGTTATACGTATCCGCCCTCGGGCTTTCCACTTTAATCTCGCACCCTTGTTTTATTTTTATTTTTTTTTTTCACTCCCCCGTACATATAATGTGCGTATATACGTATATATCCATCCACCACTCGACGACAGCGTGCGGCGGTCGTCGCCTAAAATATATATCATATACACGCAAGCCGTGGTGTCGTAGCGTCCCGAATCGATCCCCCGGGCGCGTCAGGTCCAGCCATCGTCGTTACACAACCGTTGCCGTCGTCGGTCATAGATTATACGCAGCTTCCGGCGTTTTCGCTCGCGGGGGTGCGTGCCGGACTCGCCAAGTCCTATCGATTTCTCCGTTCAGCTGTGTTCGAGCGAACTGAAAAAGTCTAGCAGTCTTGCCCGCTGGCTATCGATTTCGGGAGCCGCCGACATTAATCACGCCGCACACCCTTGTCACGTCGAAAAGTCGTCGTTATATCAAAACAACGCGTATAGTGCACAATATATAGCATTGTTATAATTATCATTGTCATTATATACATGTATAATCTCGTATGACGTATACGTGTCTATAATATATTATATTATAATATTGTAATGTATATAGTGTTTAGTACGCGTCGAGGGTCGTCGGGGCGTCGGACAAAGGCCCGGCTGTACAGTGTCGGCCGGACGAATAATAATTACTCACTCGCTAGAATCGTGTCGTTTCGCGGAAATCTCGGTCGCTGAGAGGGTTGTACTCGCACGCACAAAAGTATATTATTATGTGCGTGTAGGGTCGTATACGCGTGAACGGTACAGTGAGTGTATGTGTGCGTATTCATACTTTTGTAAATATATGTATAGCGTATGAGGGGGCGAAGTGTGTATAACAGCAATCTGAGTCTAGGGTTGCCACGTCTGCTGCGATGTATGTTCGTGTAATCTCGTGTATACACGAGTCTCTCTTTTGTCTGACGATTGAATAATCATAATAATAATAATAATAATTTCGCGTGTGCAATAATAGTAATCATAATATATATATAATACGTGTGTACAGTATGCCGCTTCGGTGTGCAGTGTGCCGAGCATTTTGTGAACGCGACGACTATTTTGTTTTGTCGGCGGTTGCAGATGAGCTGTCGCGGTTTGCGCCTGCGACGGGGGTGTAAAATGAGTTGTAGTGGTTGTCCCACGGTGTGACCGCTTCGGTGAGACGATAAAATTTGAGAGATTTTTTACGAGGACGCTAACACCATCACGGTCCCTCGGCGCGCTCGTGTATATAATTAATGAGCGTCATTTTGGCTCGTGTTTATATTATAATATTATAATATATAAACTTTGACGACGACGATGCCGACGAGTCAGTGTTTCGTGTTGGCAGTGTTAAACAATTGCATACGTCACCTATGGCCGGTGATAATAATAATTATAGTCATTACGAGTCTATTAGGAGAGACAGACGATGCCGTGTCGACCGCCCGAGTATTTTACGACTTTATTTTTAAACCTCAAAGATGCTCGAGATCGACTCGGTTTTTTCCGCCTCTCACCCTTTCGTGTCGCAACGCTCACTTTGCGTACGTGCGTATAATATAATAACATGATAATTTGTACACGCTCGTACGTGGGTACAGACTGCAGACTACAGGTGTAGTTTTGAAATCCTTAGCCGCGGCTGCGTTCGTACCGAGCGATATGGAAAACGGTCGTCAACCGAGAATTTATATTTCAACTTGTGTATATTATATTATATAGTTATATAATCCACTCTTCGGACGCCAGGCATTCCTATGAATGTTTTCGTGTGTGCAGGGTTCGATTAGTCGCATTTCGGTTACACATCACGAACTTTGGGTTTTTCCTCTAATAAAAGTCTTTACTAGCAAACAAATTTTCCATACTGCATAAGCCCGATCGCACCTTTACAGCATACGGCTATCGTCACGCGTGTCTTTATGCCAACGCACGTAAACTGCCCCTTATAACCCATCCACCAAACCGCGTCTCAGCGATCACAAATAATCGTTTATCCGTCAGTCGACCACTCCTTTATACGTTATTATCCACACGCGTGTCATATGTATATATATAGTTTCCGACGTTCGTTGTACGAATCACTTACACAAATTATACGCTGTCGCGCTGTGTAGGTGTGCTTCCGTTGGCAGCGCATTATCTACCTTTTACCGGAACAGTGTCGATTTAACACTGCGTGTGAATGACAATAGCGATGACAATGATGACGATGACGATAAAGTCACAAACTTATAGTTTATACACATTTCTCTTTATGGCCGACAGTAAACGTCGACGGACAGGGCGGTGTTTCCCGACTGGAATTCGGGTGCGAACGAATATTATATAATAATACAAGTTGGTGCACATATCTGCAATCTTTAATTTTTAAATGTTTGTTTACCTTCGGTGTAATATTGTATAATAATAATAATGTATAGGTTTACTTTGTTTATACTCGGAACTCGATACCGAAGTTGCAGCGCTATACAATATGTGATAGTAGTAATTCATAATTTATTGTTTGAAAATCGTCGAATGTTTTAATTATAAAATACGCTTATAAATCTGCGAAGACAATTTATAATTTATATACAGTACCTAATATATAACGTTGTGATGCAGTAAGATATGGTTAAAATGCAGTGACTCTATAAACACACACCTGTACATTATACATGCATCGTTAGTGCCAACTTAGAGTTGACTAGACGGCTATGCATATAAAATTCGCCCAGCGAAGATGCCTGTCTTCTCGATTCCCTCGACCATACGCGCGTGTTTGCTCCAAGTCGCTCCCGACAGTCACAGTCTACGGAGATCGCGTGTGTCCTCCGGCAGCCCGTCCGTCGTGTTTAACAACGCGTAAACGTCATTTAGGACACGAGCACGTCAAGACGACGGTGTACGCGCTGATGGGACCGCAATAGAGACAGAAAAGGTGTATAATATATAAGATATAATGTACATATACTTGTAGTGTTCTTCACCTGCCGAATAATACGGAACGACGGGTGAGCGTATAACAGTTAAATCGGGTTCGGGACTTTCACACGTCACGTGAGGCCTATACACTATCATTATTATTATTATTAAATTATTCCGTTCCCATGTCGCCAACAACGTAACTATATCTGTTCAGAAGTCATTTCCATCTACACCCCTTCTCTCCGCTGTAGTGCAAACCGTGCTTTTTTCGGAATGGTATATACAAAATATATTGTATTTACCTGTGCCACTGCACCTATGCGACCTACTATCTATAAAATTATATTATACTCATGGGTATGTAATATATGTGCTATGTGATATTTTTTCTACTTATGAATTCATTGATAAATATTTTTGCCTTTTCCTAAATACCAAAACGAACGTTATATAAACCTGTGAATATTCTCTATATTATAATATCAAATGCACAACGTTACATATTACATTAATTCGAATGACTACGTTTATACCGAAACAAGTCATGTTTCCGACTACTACCAAAATAATATGCAAACTACTAGAAATTCGTTTTCGAAACTGCAGTGCATACATTATGCATACAATACCGCACTATTGTCTCTTTCTCTCTATATATATAAATATAATACATATTATATAAAGGTATATGATGTATTTTTTCTATAGTTATTGGACATTTTATGATTGAATGTGATATGCATACGTTCGCGTTGGTACATATTTTATCGAATATGCAAAAAAACCTGAATTTGAGCATTTATTTATTTGTTATAATAATAAGTAGTAGAGATTTTGTAAATTTCGAGAGAGAAACGTGATATTAATTAAAATTGTTTTATTGTTAAACTGCTGTAAAACGTTAGTGGCACTAGTGGCAACTGAACGATTTTGAGATTCACTATATATACGATTACGGCTAAAATCGTTATTAATACTAAAAGGAATCATCCTTTATATATATATATATATATATATATATGTTTTGTTTTTCGTTTTTTTTGTTAGAATAAAAGATATTTTTCTCTTAAAAAGCGGTATTTTTTATACATACAAATACTCAACAGCTGAGTCATCATTGAACTAATTAATATTTTAACAAGTTTTGAACTTTTATAAAAGAAAAAAAATCTAAAACAAACGGTTTTTTTTTTAAATTATAAAACTTAAAAGAAAAATTACAAAAATAAATACTGCGATATAATACTTTTTATAGTTGTGGACGGTCAATATGATTCAACTTCAAAAAAATAAAAAAATAATAAAATAAATACTTTTACTAACCTTGCTATAAAACATTTTTACTCAATTTCAGTTTATTGTTTAATCGTTTGCACGAAAGGCTGATGTGCCACGTGCCTTGCCCTTTGTTCGCGCGCAATGAAAAAAAGCTGTACAATATTTAAATAATAATCGTTAAAGCTCGGTCGAGTAACGTAATACAATCGCTCGGGTAACCTTATTTTTTTACGCCATCATGGCTTTTGACCTTTAACTTTTGCGTTTTTACGAAACGAAATCTGTACCTGTATGTATATATTATATAATATTATTCTAATATTAAATTATAAAATGACAGTATTATTCCGACATCGTTATTCGAGCAGGCGCGTGCGAGATGTACTATAGTGGTGACAGAGAAAAACATCCATACATAAGAATATATCATCTGCACATTAATATAACGCGTATTTAATTTACAAACTTTGACTCCGACTTTCAGATTATCGCGTACCATTCAACCGGGTTCCGGGTCTAGTGTTTATTGTGTGCTCCGCAGTATGGCGGCACGATAATTCTACACGGTGAACAAACACACACGCGCACAAATAATACATATACTGTGTTTGTGTCGGACACGTTTTCCCGGAGGGTCCGAACCAAAATGGGTTTTAGCCGTACAATGCGCTGCGGCGTCGTTGTCATCGGACGCAAACTTCCCGGAAAGTGCGATGCGCGGCGGCGGCGGTGGCAGATTTCGTTTCAGGGTCGTCCGGCCGAGGCGTTGAATTTCTATGCGTGTTTTCCTAAACACAACGTCCGTATCGCCTATTCTGTGACGTGTCTTCCGGAGTAGGGACCAAAAGCGCGAAGGGGTGTTCTAGTACACTTTGCGGAGTTGTGGTCTTTGCTGCAGTGTGTGTCTGTATGTATCGTATTATGACCTTTGTCGGTCTTCTCCTACGCAATAACGGCGGCGTTGTTTCTACACACACACATAAACGAAGATCGAGAGGGGGAAATGATGGTGACTGTTCTATACATTAGCTATTATTATGTGTACACTGCGGGGTAAATATAGTAACGGCGACCGTTTCAGTCTCCCGACGTCGGCGTTTTATTTATTATTATTATTATTTTTGCGTACGGAAATAAAATACAAAACAGACCTAACGATTGACGACGACGACGACGACCCTCCGCAGTGGACATACGCGATTTCTGAATAATGCATATCGACGACGACGCGTTTTGTCGTCGCTGTTTAAAGATTCCGTGCGCGAACGACCGCTGCAAAAGGTAAATATATATATTATATTGTATATATATATATATACACACGCACGAGCAGCCGAGTATAGGTATATACACTTTATATATATATATATATACATAACGTTATACCGGCAATATAATATTTCCGAGATAAAAACAATACGCGAAATGTGCGCAACGTTTCTTTTTCGTCTGTCGATCGAGTCTTCTTAATCTACCCGTCGCGCGTTCCGGCCCGTCGTCTCAATAATAAAATATCATATTATATTATGCGCATTTATGCGGACCGACTCACGTCTGTCCGCACACACACACACACACACACCATTATTATATATATACTGCATACCACTACTACCTATATATAAATATAAATATATATCTCGATCGTCGAGGGTAGCAACCTGTGTATTGCCTATATATAATATACTTATTATTATGTATTATATACACCGCGGTATACAGTGGCATTGTCCGTGTCGTGGACCGTCGTCGTAGTATTTTCGTATTATAATTTGTTTCGCCAATATACTCGACAATACACTGCCCACTATCGATAATGGGTGTCCGCAAATGCGATATTGTCTACGATCGATTTATATGCTCCACGACGGCCCCGGTGCATTATATATTATGTACCTACCAGTATTACGGTATACGTATACGCGCGCGTGTGTATACACATGGGAACCTCATCAATATGCTCTGAAATCGCCATCGTTAGCATATTACTCGCTGCTGAGAGACAATAGCGAACGGCGCGCACGTCATACTCCATCAATCGCCGAGTCTCCGACGTCTGATGCAGTGCTGCAGCGGGCCGTGCTGTAAAAAATACTAACAAAACGATTCGAATGCGCGACTGATCGCTACGCGTATAAAGCTTATATAAAATATTATATAAGGCTTATGATACGTTGTATATTATACAGTACGGCGGTGGTGCATGACGAGTGGGTATATAGATGTGGTTTTCGGGCTGACGGGGAAACGGACACTGCAGCCTCGTGGTCCTTGGAAAATATGCAAATGTGACGAAAATAATGTGAACTGCTGCGGGATTGCGGACGTACTATATTACGTATGATTATTATTATTTTGTTCCGCGTGTGTGCAGAGGCGTTCTCTCGTCGTCGGACGTCGAATTCAAGACCTTATTAATATATTATATTATATTATTATTATTATAACGACAGACACGGCGGAGGAAAGACGCATGGGCGGAATGGCAAGATTTTCGTGTAATCTACTAATATAACAATATATATATTCGCCGACCACTGCAGTATTGTACAACGCATATGCGGCGAAAACGCGAGAAAAACTTACCTTGCAGCTCCTGGTGTAATCCAAAACTCAATTATTGTAATTTAATTATAACGTGTATCACGAAACGATTATAAATAATACGCGATTCGTGTCAGCAGCACAGAAGTCAGACGTTATTTGCGTGCGATTATTACATATGCGATGATATTATAGTATTATATATTAATTATTATATGCGTATCATTATAGTGCACAATGAGTACTCTGGTGCACCCGACTCGGTGGTGATTGCGTTCACATGTATAAAATAAATATACTATAACTATAGGTCGTAATATTTTTTACTATTATTGGTTTATATGGGGAAAAACGGTTTTCAAGAGGTAGCGCACACGTGTAACACCCCCTCCCACGATTGAATTAAAATATTATACTATTTTTATGTTATTAATATGTAATATAAATTTATATTTTTTATATTATATATGAATGTATATTATAATCGTGCTTGCGGGGAAACCTCCATATTAGGTATACGTGAGCGAGCTAGGCGATAATTATGTTACGTCCGACCGTGCGCGCGCGATAAACAAAACGCGCCAAATTGAAAAGTTGTGTTTCGAATAGAGTGTACCGCTTCCGCCGCCGCCGCCGCCGCGTCGTGTTTGCGGACTCGGAAAACGCGCGTAACTAGTTTTTCCTTTTGACAATTAAACATCGCACGGGACCAGTAGGTGTGTGTATGTGTATATTATTATTATAATATATGATATAGTCCTCAGTGGCTTGTTTTGAAAAAAAAATAAAAATGTCCCTACTATTTTCTAGTTTTAATAACTCATTTGCGGTGCGGCTCGCGCGAGTGGAGAAAAATAAAAGAAACTCAAACCCTAGCCGCGTATACATATATTTATGACGTCACGGTGCTCTGCGGATTCAAAGAAACGGTGGCGTAAAAACGGATAACGGCAGCGGTGCGCCGTTTTTTCCCCCCTACGTCACATTATATACACATACACACCATACGAGTATATAGATAGTATATTGTACTAGTAGGTACAGTACTGCTACAACTACTACCACTATTCCTATTTCTACCAAACGACTACCCTACTACTGCAACTACTACTACCACCACTAGTACCACCGCCGTCGCCGTGAGTTTACTATAATATTATATAGTGCGCTATGCTGCTCTACGACACACACACTGCCCCGCGGGAGCGCGCGCCCGCGTATTGATTTTCTCCCGGTCGTTATCAACTTTTACTCTTCTCTTTCCGTCTGCGCTCTCGACCCTCTCACACGCACTTCCTCTCTCTCTATCTCTCTCTCTCTCTCTTCGTTCTGTCCTCTCTGTTTTTTTATTAGTGTGTGTTATACTATTCTGTCTCACCCTCTCTATCACTATCTCACCCTATCTCTCTCTCTCTCTCTCTCTCTCTCTCTATTCGGTCGCACCCGATTAATTGATATTGTATCGCAACCGAGAACGAGCGCACGCGCGCGTGTGTGTGGCAATAGTGACTCAAAAGCGAAAACGTTTTTGCTTTTGTGCGTTCTGTGCGTGCATCGGTCTCACGCCTCCGCCGTCTTTTGCACGCGAATCGCTGGTGGGATGACGAAAACACTCAGATGGTGTACGACGCATGATAACATTCCGTTCCGGTTTCTCCGTCCATCCGTATAAACCGTGTAAGGCTGACCTCTCGTCGAATCGTAAAAAAGTGATACCTCCTTAAACGCTATACAAGTTTTGTACGGTTTAATAGTCGAACAACCAATAGCGCTATATACGTTATTTTTCGTGTCTCACCGTTTTTATTTGTACAAGTTATTATAATAATATATTGTTTGAAACCCGATTATTTTTATGTTTTTTTTTTTTCAAACTCGTAAAATAAAATTAGTCAAAGCATTATACGACAAATAAAATATCGTTTTCACCCGTATGAATGTACCACGTATACATTTGGTTTTTCAGCTGTTGTCGATTTAACGTGAGCTGTTCTATTTCGTTGTTTATACCTATATTTAGGTGAATTTTCCCTAGCTAGTGTTGTAAAAATGTTTAATGTTATGACGCACTGTACAGTATTGTACCAGTAGTATATAATATAATATATATATATATATGTAAACCGGGTATATGGTTAAGCATCGCGCTCGCGAACAACCGCGGTGTGTTTGTTTATCCGCCTAAACCTCACCGGTTATACCTGTACTTTGCCCAATCCTCTCGCCTGATGTATATACATATACTCGTGTACTTGTTGTTTGTTCGAGTTAAGTTCGTTTATGGCGATGGCGCGAGACGACTGTGCTACCGGGTACTGCGGGTGCGGCGCCGTACGGATTTTAATTAATTAATATAATAATATATTATGTATGTATATGTGTGTGCGTGTGTGTACTATATATATACTCGCGTGCTATGGAGACGTTTACTGTTTGCCGCATCGTTCGCGTGGTCGATGACCGAAAAATAATCGCTCGTGTATAACATAATAGGTACGCATAATATACCTTAGGTATTTATATAAATGTTTTGCAGGGCCGCGCCGTCCGTGTATGATCCACGCGTGAATGTGGGTCCCACGACGTTATTATATATTATGTACATAACATTACAGGAGGAGAGAAAAAATAATCATAAATAATTACAACGACGTTTCTCGCATACGATAATTATGCTTTTAATATCTCTAAAACGTGCGCTCTCACCATGCCCTGCGACGAACTTGTACGTTGTCGTACGCACTATACGAGCACCCCTATTGAACACAAGCACGAGCTGTATCCGACGACGATGACGACCCCCGGCGCATCGGAAGGGTGGTCGGCAAACACACACACACACACACCAAACCACCCACTTGTCCGTATACTGTAGATAGTCCGTCAGCACGGAGCTGAGATAGCGCACACATTTGATGCAAAGACGTGAAGACCACTATATATGCATAATAATCACTTGTACGTCATATATATATATAACTTTCAAAATATATGCGTTGTATTATTATACAGATGTACTATTACACAAAAAAAACTACTCATGTATAATATGTCGGTACGCGCATACCAAATGTGTGCTAATTTCAAAATAGACGACTGATTTTTGAGGACTGTGGAAAAAATAATTTAGTTATTTCGATAAATTTTGTATTTGCACATAGAAACCTGCACTGTGTACTGAATATGTGATGTCTATGTAGGTACAATAATTTAGTTGATAAAAAACCACATCGTATTACCTAAATTTAATATTTTTTTACGTTTTTTAATAATACATAAACCTAATCTTATCATTTTTAACCTATAATTTATTGCTTTAATGCTCTCTGCTTTAAACATGCCAAACATATAAAATAAAAAAGTATTCTATTTTCTACTTTTTCGTGCAGCTTACGTATCAGAATATAATATGCTCTCGTCACCACGGTATTTCTTTTCACCAAGACGGTGTGACGTGTGTTGGTATGGTATGCGGTTTGTTCTCTCTCGGAGTTAAACGTACCTCTAGGTTTTTTTAACAACAATCATAAAAAGAATCTTAATCTGAATTAACTTTGACGTAGTTTTAAATTATAATAATCATTTAAATAATATGCATTAGTAGCACTGCCTATATCATATATTTACGCATAAATTACGGCGACAAGGAAAATGCTTTGAAAAATTAATTATTTTGTTTCACATACGAAATCCCATGATTTTATTTGTAATTGTTTTTTAAAAAAAAAATTCGGCGTATAATATGTATAAATAAAAGATTATTAACAGTGTTCGTTTTTAATCATACAAATTAATTAATAATGAATATTATATTATAGTAAGTAAAGTAATTGCGCATATGTGGACTGCCATATTGTATTGTATTTGTTACTCCACACTTTGTTTTTTTATATATTATTATACGCACAGAACGATTTCCATATAAAATATCTTTTCAATCACGATTCGTACTTGACATCTAAATAATGACAATTGTATATTGTAACGTTTTTTATTGTCGTTTTTATTATCATTTTTACTAATTAATGGTGAGCAATATATATTTTTCTCCGACCGTAATATTTCATACGACGGGTCGTTGTTATGTACCTATGTATAAGCATTTGCGAGATGGGCCGATATACGATTTTCACCGTTCGGTTCCATTTTTTTTTTTTTTTTTTTTAATATAATTATAATAATTAGAGATTTTTTTTGTTGTGGTTGTTATTTCCTTTATTTATGTGACCAAATGGCCGGTTGATGTATAGTCGTAATGGCCGAGCTTGGGTTTTTATTGTTTTAAAAATATTCCGAGACAATCTTTACATGCGGCGTTATATTACTGCAGCGCTTATGTATTCGCCAACACATATGTGATTATTACATTATATTGTATGCGTGTCGGTAAAAAAATGAGAAAATCGTTTGGCGAGGAAAAAAATCTATATATCTGATGCGTGTTCAAGTACCCAAGGTATACATCATGCATAGATGTATATAAAACGATTTTGTGTGTAATAAGTACTCGCTGCAAAAATATTTGACCTTAAGAAATATTGTTAAGAAAAAAAAATAATAATAATAATCTCAGAACAAAAGTACCTGACTATAAAGTTTTATGACGCACATGTATATTTGTACGTATTGTCGCCTGCGTTTTTTTTCCAGCGTATAAATATAGTGTCGGCGAACTGCAGAGCAGACCATATGAGCGTTCATCTATATGTCGTATACACATTATGATGAATTACATAGAATACACAGTGTATGAAATAAAATTAATATTAATAATAATAACGACGATGCTCATTATATTATATGGATACGCGTAGTAACTATAATACACTACCTACCTATAATATTATAATATAATGTAAAATATATAATACCATACTGCTTATCGAGTTTTATATAATACTATCACGGTACCGTCAACTCTTCCGTACTAGAACAATGATCAAATTAGCATATCAACGAATCGATCGAACCGATCAACCGACATATGCAGTTGGTATAGCGGTAAATTTCATAATATATATATAATCGGTGCGGGGCGGTGGTTACGTGAAAATGGGACACCATGAGAAAAATAAAATCTATGCAAATTCAATATATTATTATAATAATTTGAGAACGATATAATATATAAAGTAACTGAAACTGTGGCTCCGGTAGTGATGTGCTTATATTGATCATATCGTATGCATTGTATATTATATAATGTATTATATTATTATGTACGCATAACGATAATATTGCATTCTATTGTCTTTAAGACGCGATTTAGTCACTTTATCCGGTCAGCATATCCGGAAACGTCGGTTGTTATGTTATCCGAAAACACCAATATCTATATAATCACACCCAAACTGCACGATATACGCGTATATCGGATGTTCGCCGATTTTCGGTACATCACGTCGAGGCGCTCTCATTCACCATGTTGTATCGGAACACTCGGCTACAATGGTATGTTTATTTATCATATACGTACGCGTGTATAAGTAGTTCAAAACAAATATGCACAAAATCTTATACATAATATAAATACAGTATTAAATCGAAATACCAAACTCGGTCGTCGTTGTCGTCGTCGTGTTCCCGGTTGGCGCAGAGACCGGATGTAATTAAGATAAGAACGCGGAATGGGTGGTAGCGGGTTCTCTGGGGGTAGCTTTTTACGCGCGATGATTTATGGGCTCCGGGCAAACCTCCTCATACCCGCGGTCGCGGAAGAACCCTTCGTCGTATATAGGCTTAAAGGATTAGATTTGTACTATACCACAACGCGGCTATTACAACTATACCACTGCACGCATAGTGTACAATATACATATACATATACATATATACACGCACTACTAATGCAGAATACATGTATATATAATAAATACACGAGTTCTATTTACTATATATAATAATATTGTCGCTGCACCAGCACCTGCAGCCTGACCGTTCATAATAATAATAATACTCTATATATACAGTATATAATATATTTCGTGCAGCGGGTACGTGCATCGGTCTTCTTTTGTGCCCGACGACGTGTAGGGACGAATAACTGCAGCAATGAGCGCCAAATCGATTTTCCGGCAACCCCACCCCCTTATTTGGATTTATATAGACGAGGCACGCGCCCCAAACGACCATGATGCGTGTTGTGTATAAGGCTTTTCCCTCGATATCGTTATATTATTATTATACACAGTTTAGCCCGCTGACATGTGCGCGTGCGGATCACAGTATATACCTACTGTGCACCTAGCCCGCAATAATGGATCGGAACTTTTTGAGGATATATATTATATAGCTAGTAATCATATATTGGTCACTGCCGCTCCTGCAGAGACGTGCAACATCATCAGATGCGGTGTTCGAGTAACAATAATATAACTACGCGGGGTAGCGGGCGAGTTTTCCAAATAGACCCGAATATAAGCATTTGTACACGTATATCTGATTACGCCGCGATATCGTATTTTATTGTTTACTGGGAGCAGTAGCACTTATACGCTCGTCACGTGTAGCGACGGCCGCTTACTGTAGAAATCTGTAACGGATCATTTATTAGCGTTTCCGCCTTGATGGGACCTATAGGTATATATACGATAATATACGTGTTTCCTATATTATTTCCGTAGTTTTTTTGTTTTCAGCTATTCTTCGTTTTATTAAAAATAAATGTACACAATATTGGCAATTAAATGTACAAAATCCTTTTCAAATACACATGCATACAGGAAATAATTGTATATTATCCATTCAATCAGATAACATTATATACTCGTATTCGTGGCATAATTTTAGATCGTAATACATATTGTATACGTTTTAAATAAGTATTATAAACCTACATTGTTGATAAATAAAGTAACCACTAGTTTTATATATACATATACATAGGTATATTTTATTTAAGTATTTCGTATTTGAGTATTGTTCGAAAAATCAGACACGGCTGTGATTGCATTTGAAGAGTTATATTGTTTGTATAAAGTTCTTTGAAAATCAATTTTGGAAGTTTTTTTTATGCACTGTACCTGCAAAGACTATCGTCCGAAAAAATTCACATTTCCGTAGGGCGTTGTATTGGTGCTGTATTCGTTGAAACTCTTCTTTGCCAAAATCGTACTAAATGTTCAACCCTTGATACGAGCTACTATAATAAAACGACTATCACGTTTTACAAAAAGTTCGATGGTAAACTCCATTCGAGTTCTAATCTCCCATCAACTTTCGACTAGCTCTCGAAACACTTCTGGAGAATCCGGCTAGACGTCTAAAACTTAACTCGCCCCATTCATAGAACATTAAGCTCAAATTTAAAGAGACCAGCAAGATTTTTCCTAAAAATATTATCATATTTAATCACTTTAATCAAATCTACTTATACGGTACCTACGAATGTATTGATTGTAAATGTTCAATTAACACTTTCTTGTTTTAATGCATTTAAGCTTTTCGCGCCCGTCTCCGTGATTGACACGCGAACTATAGCAGTCTTATCTCGTCGAACGGTGTGTATTATGTTCGCATAAATTAAACGAAAACGTGAAATCTACAATGTTTGGAAACCATAGATTTGTATAGTATGGCTCGTCGACCATCGAGCCGACGACGTGTACGAATTTAACGTGCGCAGCGATTTGAGATACGCGTACAATTATGCCGATTTACTGCACGCCATGTTTACTGTTGTGTTAACAGTACAGCTATAATACATTGTAATTTGTATTAGATACGTTAAACGAATAACCGTCAATTGAATTGAATACTTGCCGTTCTCTCGTGGTTTCGTGTGTACGATATAATGTCACCGCTACGTAATGGAAATTTATGGTTAGCAGCAATGTAGGGTTTAACATTAGGGCTTTTTGCGTTGTCAGTATATAATTATATTTTTATTATTATTCTCCCCAACCAAAAATCAGACCGGTGAAAAAAAACCGACATCCTGACAGGGGATGGATATAATGCTTGTGTGCGTAATATATATATATTGTCGGGTCGGATCGTATAAATGGTTAAAAGTCTGACAGAGGGAAAGCTCGCAATTCTGTCGAACTTTCTTGAGTGAAACGACTACGTGTCCAAATAAGACTATTGCGTTGTCTATTGCAGCACACACAAACACACACACACACACACACACACCATCGCCTGACTTATTTAAAATACCACAAATCGACCCCAAACGTCAACTTTGTTCCGAAAATATACAACAAACCGAACTGCAATGATGAATGATATATATAATATAATATAATATAATATAATGATATATATAATGTGTGTACCGTATTTCATCGGTAGTAAATTATTTTTATAAATACTCAAAATACTGTGTGCTTTTAACAAAACTGGACTACCTGACCGGTAAATCAAATATACAAGCCTTGGCATAATAGAATAACTAAAATAAAACGTTAAAGCAATAAATTCATTATATTAATATTATAAGTTATAATCATTATGTTAAACATTCCTTATATTCATACCTAACGTAATGTAATTTCTAAAACCATAACATACGATACGATATTATTATATATATATAGGTATATATCACGTTTAGCATAATAATATTGCCAATTAAATTAAATTAATTTATTACAACGATTTGAGTTCAGATGACATTTATGATTACACTATAATCATTATTCTCATGTTCTTTGCCGAACTCTAGAACATTTTATAAGCTCGATTAAACGTAAACCAAACTTCTTCTTGGCAATAAAATACATAAAAATAAGCACAAACCACAAACATTATAATATATTACTTATAAAATATTTAAATCCTATAGGAAACCAATAGGTATAAAATTTATAAATCAATCCAATGATTGGTTGAGTTTTTATACATGCATTGCCGATTGACAACCATTATAATATTATACATATAGTATTCGTACAATTTAATACATAAATATATATATATATATAAATTGCTAATTGCATAATTATATAGCTACAATACACCTTTAGGCACTGTACATAGTTACAATATTATAAGTACGGCCACCACTATAGCATATATATACAAATTATAAAATATAATTACAATATACGCAACGATAACCGCCCCAAACCGTACATTTAATTATTTCTGAGCATAATAACGATTGTTGGCAATCGGCCGAGGGTAGCTGCTGAACATACATTATACGTATACCCTGAAGTATATATAACGTGGTAGATTAGGTGTGATATGTATTATTATTATTTATAATATTATAATGTCTATTATTTTTTGAACCGCTGCGCTCTTTAGTTTTTTTTTAAAGTTTTTATTAACGCCCCCCGGTAAGAGGGTCCCAGACTACGACTGTTGGGTTTCGTGAATGAATGATGCTGAAATATAAGCGATATTACGCACATGTTTTTTTTTCACCCTGAAATTGGTTTCGATGTTTCCTCCTTTACTGACTAGTCATGCATTCAACTTGATGAAGCTAACCTAACCTTGATAGTACAGCGTAGAAAATCTTTTGTTTTATAAAATAATATAGGCATGTTCTCACTTCTCGTATCTTCTTGTGATCAGTTTTTTCTCCTATTTTTTTATAAATTAGTTCATTTAAATGCCTCCTCGGAATGGGTCCAATCATGTTCATTTTTTTCGTCGTCTTACTTTAATCATTATTCTAAGTATTTCTTAGCAGTTTTCATTTAGTTCTTTGAATATAGTTTTTCGTTCTTTTTGCCGTTCTATCTATCTCAAACATAAAATCCTCCAGTAACACGTCTCAAAGCTTTCAACAGTATTTTGTTCTACCTTATTTAATATTCATGTTTCATATTTGTAAAGCATTACATTTCAAACATATACTTTGATGAGACGTATACACCATCATTACTCATACTATTGGTCATATATAGCAATCTTTTGTTATTCGTGAATACAAGAAAATTTTGCTTTTGCAATCCTAGATTTAATTTCCACAATATTTCTTCATTCGTTTTGGTTAATTATATACTTCTTAGGTTTTTGATGATTTCTACTTATTAAAATAATATGCTACTTTGGTTACTGTAATGTTTTTGAACATTTCATTAATGATATTATGTCTACCATTCAAACCGTGATAATTAATAAACATTACTAATATATTATTTTATATTTATACAAATTTGTATTATATTATACTATATAACTATGATACTGATTACGATGATTTGAGTTGTCTTATACTAACGTTTTATTTTTTATTTTGTTTCAGGTAAGTACCTATAACATACGCAGTGTAACTGTTCATCGCATGTCGTGGCGTCATTCCAATATATACCATACCTAATATCCAATATTCTACAGTAAAGCGTTCGTTTTGTTATTACGATATCAAGGTAATCGGAATGAGGTAAAAAAAAAACTAGAAGAAACAAATGTACGTAAAACAACTGTAAGGTACACATATATAAAATATATTTTTTATATAGACAGGTGCTCTGTATATATGTACAAATATCACGGCGTCACGCGCACACGTATATAATTCGTAGGTATACTTACGCTGCAAGTACGGCTATTTGATATATATTTATATATATATATATAATATACATTTACGTATATTATATATAATATATATATATACACGTAAAACACGTCTAAGAATTTATCGTATTCCCGTTAAACGGTCTGCCACGAGAATATATGCATACATAATAGCATAAGGTACATTGCGAATAACTTACCGTTATTGTTTCGTTTATAATGTACAGGATGATTCACCGATCATGCACACCAAATTCATCAATAATGCATTTTGGTTAATATATTTTTTACGTATAGTGTTAGGTATTTAAATTTTAAGAACACTTAAGGATCATTATGTGTATTTAAATTTTTCGTTTTTTTTTTCATTTAATGAGTGTAGTTGTGCACTTGTGCGATGGTTTAAAATTTTGTTTTTCAAATATGTCAACCCCTATTTACTACTGTAAGATTTTAAGCAGAGTTGTTTTGAAACTGTTGATGCATTTTAATTTAAATTCGAACAATACTTTTCTGAGTTATTATTATCCTTAAATACTAATAATAATATTACCTATATTAATATAATAATTTTAGGCTATGGTTATGATGGTTTTAAGATTATATTAGTCAACAAACATTTTTTTAAAAATATGTTTATATGACCAGAATTAATTAGTAATTTATAATTTGAAAATACGGTTTTACGAGTGCATAAATTATCCAAAAATCAAAATTGTAATAAGTTTATTATATCAAAGGAAAAATCAGGGTTCCGTATTCTCGGTGAATCATCCTGTATAGTACACTGTACGACTATATTCTTATGTACATACATTTTACCGTCAAAGTTGGAATAGTGTCGTACGCTTGTGTTCCGTAATCCTTTATATTTAAATAGGTAGGTAGGTATCACGTACCTATATTGCGACAAGCAGGATTTTGCATTTGAAGAAGTTACCGGCTGGATTAGCGGTGGACCGGAAAACTCATTAATTACATCATATATTTAATTAGTTAGTACATTAGTTTTTGACTAGCTGTAGCGGCGCGACCGACATATCCGTCGCCTACGTAGGTACACACTTTATAATACATGTATATTATAATACTCGCGAATCCTGCCTCAAAGCGCACGCGGAGATGTGCTAAAGGCGTATAAATGCATATGTATGTATTATATACGTATAGACTTGTCCTTTTGAAACCGCCGCGGTGATTACGAAATTGGATTACGTTATTAACACGTTTATCCGTTTCTATTATACATTATTATACCGATGCATGTACATATATTGTACATATTATACAAAGTGCCGCCGAAGAGACTGTATATTATAATATATAGTATATGTTATACGAAGTATTATAATATTATTACTATTATTATTATTATTATTATTGTTAATATTATATACAGATACCTTCTGTGCATGTACACACGTCTGTGCACTGTTCAATTCCGCGTCTCGGGCGATGTTCCTGCGCGTTCCATTAATCCCGCAGCCCAATTTCGTCGGACGGATGAGAAAACTCGTATGAATAATAATAATAATAATTCATAATCTATATTATACACCCATATTACTCTTCGTGTACGACGAGCACTTTGGAAAATCGTATATTATGCGCGCGTCTGTCGGATCAAACACCGCCGAGCGGGTAAACGAGGCAAATCGATTCCGCGCGCACATGCCTGTGTATATATTATGCATAAAATAAACTATTCGGTCGCAAGTCATTTCGGTGCGACTGTAGGTACTTTATACGAATAATAATAATGTAACATGTAAAAAAACATATGATCTACGCCACTGAAATTACTATATTATCGGACTAGGAGAGTTCTGATAAGCCAAGGGATAGGTGTGGGTGTCGTACGACCTAAATGATTATGAATTAGTTCGGGTATCAAACGTACCGTAACGCTGTGGGTCATATAAACCAAATAATTATCATTCACAATATTATATTATAATGTATAATTAAATAAATAATATACGTACACAATCAACGCGTGCGTTTATAAATATATTTAGTTGTTGTTCAAATAATTTATATGTTTTAGCGTGGGTAATTATATGGTGTAGGTCATGTGTGTAAATAATAAATATCCAACGCGTATATAAGGGTCATGACCTATCGAATGTGTATCACTTGCGGCTGTTTTGGCGTAAAATTTTATTCGGATCGTGTCTCCTCGTTAAAGGACGATTATTTCGCACGCGTCTGCTCGTCCGATCTCATTATAATATTAATTTATTATGATATCATGTAGTTTAAGGGACGCGTGCGAAGTATTCGAACGGGACTTCAGTTATCGTGGCGACCAACTCATTATATTAGCGTGGGCGTTACAATACGACAAAACTTTGGCTATAATAGCAGCAATAACAATAATAATATACGTTCGTTAGCAAAACAATATAAAATGCGACTGTGGTCGGCGCACGCATTATAATATTATCGCACGAAGTACGTAATAGGTATACGAATTAATTGACCGAATTTTCGAAATCCCGACCATCAGTGAATAAAGTTTACAATCGACCGTTGAGGCGATCGCGAGAGAGTGACGGGGACCGTTCGGTTTTGCCATTACGACTCTCTGATGACAGAGCAGACGATAATGAATATGAAACGAAAATGCCATGCTTATACTATATTGTTTTATTATAAGTTATAACATATATAGTATTATCTAAACGTTCTATGCGTTAGCATTAATAACACTCAAAAACCGTCTAACGCATTAACATACACCGTTAATAATAATTCATTTTTATACAATAACATGCAATCCGAATAATATCAAATAGCCAATCTTTACGATAAACTCAAGTATTATATGTATAGTTTTAAAACTTTATCTATTTATTGTTTTATTAAGAAATGTATTACTCTCTTGATCGTATTCACACATCATAATGAAGATTTTTTTTTTTTTTTACATTCTTCTCTAAACTGTAACAAAGCTTTATTTTCCAATTTCTGAATTATTATTTATACTTTTGAACTTTTCTAAAGAAATATATAATATCCTTCAAATGTATATCTAATTATAGCACTATAGATGTTCCGTTTGTAAATCAAAAAAATTATTTTAGTTTGGTCATCGAAATAATACGCTAATTTAAAAGAGAGAGTGTTCCAAATATCAATTAACAACATCGACCGCAAACGTGTGGGGTTGTAGTGCAATAACTAATATAAATCCTCTCCACCCGCTTGTCATATATGTGTCGTAAATACAGAGCAGGGCACATTTGGGGTATGCCATTCGGTCATAATAATAATTGATATAAACCGGGTTAATCATTTGGAACATGTATAGCAAAAGCGCGCGTGGGATGTGAAACGTGACTGCTGCAATATGATGGTCCCTACATAATAATATAATAGCCTTTAGATAAATTATTCGAATGTCTTGATAAAATATCATTTCGTGTTTAATAACACTACCTATTTGTTTTTATCGCAACATCAGTCGCTCACAAAAGTGGCTATATGATAATATTATAAACTATAACCTAACCTGTAAACTATTAATAGTAATAAACGTATACCAACGATGTAGCCTTAAATATATAATTCTCGAGTATACTCTAGGCAATTAACCGTATGTGTGATGTGGGGGGCTCTCTTCTGTACCCCTTGTCATAAATTAAAAATAATAACAATTATCTGTAAAACTCTATATATTTATATTGCATATAACCTCTGTAATACCACACTGATGCGTATTTCCGACGTATTTTCAGGAGACGTAAAATGTAAATAAAAAATATTTTTCACTTTATTCCAATACAATAACACGATTATTGTTGTACGCTCGTGTGCTGCTGCTTGCACATGCGTAGTCTTTATTATAACATAACATAGTATTATAATACCATAGACCTTCAATAATTGACACGATTCCGTCTTTTGTGTTTCCTGTCACCGCAGTCCGTGTAGTAAATGTGCAGCTGTAGTTGACGCGGTTTGTGTATATATAATTTGATCCACGAGATTTTCTCGGCTCATTCCGTAGTTTCAGGGAAATGTTTTTACCGAGAATGAAAACCATCATACAAATGGAGATAACCTTCATTCTCCGTTCTCATTGTGTTCCATTTATCATTATTATTATTATTCCAAGCCTTTATCTCGTCGGGGTCGTGTTCTCTCATCAAGTGCTCTATTGACATTCGTTCGCCATCATATATTAATATAATCGATCGGCAAATGACAATTGGCTTTCACTTTTCTCTGTTCATCGGCGACGATATAGTACTACCTATAATAGTTATAAGTCGAACCGTCATCGTAGTTTCTGAAAAACACAAGCACTCATCATCCTCGCTGAATCTGACTTAGCGTTAAGTGAATCCGCTGTATATGTATACTGTATAGCTTCACTCGGCAATTGTCGATTGTCTAGAATTCGATGTAGTATTTTCAATTGGATATAACGCATTTCGGCCCTAATATACACTCATTTTGTTTGTTCGGGTATCAAATTAATCCATCTGATATTAGAAGTGGACTTGCGGCTATGGTCTGCTAGTATGTCGTAGGTAATACAGAATATCAGACCAGTCTTATATTTAAATATTATATTTTTGATGGTTTTGCTTTTAAATTTGAAATTATCAATCGCTTAAAATGACAGTCTCTGATCGAATAACATAAATTCATGATTGAAATCGAACTATAAAGTAGATATCGATTAATCAAGGCCTATAATATGATTTAATATATTTATATTTTAATGATTGATAACCCGTTTCAACGAATACGTTTTCAGCATCATTTTTCGTCCTTTATCCCGCGGCTATAATTTTGCGTACATATTGCTCTATACAACAATGTATCGAACCATTATAATAATATTATACGTAGGTATACCTGTGTATAATAATTTACCGCCCGCCATTTATGGGATATTCAGTATAATTACCAACGTTGGTTATACTTATGGCTTAATTTGCTACCGAGTCCTTTGACCCAAGCAGAAAACCGCACGAAAATTATTCCCAGCCAGGTAATCCGATTTCTACTCCATATTCTAATATATCAGCACAATTCTGCGCCATCTTCATTTTATTCCGCAGAATTTCGATCGTGTTAACATTGCGTAGCCCATTCAATTCTGATTTTTTTTCCTATTGCCTATTTTTATAGTTTGATCCGACGTTTTACCCAAACACTCTGAGCCAGTTAATTTGAAATCGATTTTCCGAGAGACTTAGTATCTATACCATATCGTCTTTCCAGTTTTCCACAATAAAGTCGTCGCCGTTTGTAATTGCCTCAGATTATACGTAGCGTGCAAAATACGCGTGTATATTTGTGTGTGTGTGTGTGTGTGTGTGTGTGTGTGTATGTATGTGTTATATTAATAAAATTTGGGCAGTTGTGCGTTTGCGGTCGGTAAAGTAATAACGTTTACCTCGTGATTAAAGTAATTACGAATTATAGGTACTCGGCTTAATAAATCACCAACGGTTAGGTATTTATATAATATTACACTCACAGCTGTCTGTCCGGCGACGATTTTTTTTTATTATTATTATCGTTTTGTAAGAACTACGGATTGACTTTTCTATTGATTTGTACAAAACAAAAACCTACTTACAATACAATAATTTGGTTGTATCCGACTGCGCAAGCAGCCACAGAGATCTAAACAAAAGACATGTCATTAATAAATCGTGAAAGGTGTATACATAATACATATAGGTACATTTTAATAAATTAGATACGTATACGATTAAAATAAAAGTCTTAGTTTCCTGTCGTAATAATAATATAACTACAACAATATAATAATAATACCGTATCATACGCTGAGTGCACAATATTATTATTTGTAGGTATATTGCGTTTACACGATTGTCGGAGGTCGAAATTCGTACGAGGTCATAGGCGATGCTGTGAGAGCGGCTGATCGTCAAACTCGATGTAAAAACACGCGTTGTTTGTACAATATTTTTGGTTATGTTAATATTCTGTTGGTAATTTCAAAACAAAAACTAATTGTTTACTACGAATATAGTGTTAGATTAAATACTAGGAAATGTTTCATAAAAGTATATTTATGCGAATTATAAAATAATAAGATTGCGGGGGCGTTTGTGGAATGTTTGTGAATTTATGTTATAGCAGAACGCTAAAAATTCTTAAAAATCGCTCGGACTGAAAAAGTGTTGTATGAAAAAGTGCTAAATAGAGTAAAAAAAGGGTGAAAGTGATAGAACATACAGATTATCCTGCTCAAGACAATAATTATTGAAGCCGATCGATGTATAGAATAGGTCAGAAGAAGTATAGACAAATAACGAAATACATATTATCTATATTGTATAGAAGATATAAAGACGCCGATAATTAAAGCAAACATGTCATGATTGAAAGGCATGGAGTACTACAATTATAAGCAATCGAACGATTGATAACTGTAACTGATAGAATGTAATCTAATGATTTTTATCTACGATACTCGTACATTATTATTAATAATATATTATAATATTACCTATTGTGTGTATCGGTAGATCAGCGAAAATAAAGAGTGCCAATATAATACCCATCGCGCTTTCTCCCTGTTTTATTTATTTATTTATTTTTTATAGCCGGGAAAAAACAGGAAGCTTACTACTTCCTGTGACGTCTCTCAGCCGCCACGGCTGCACTCGCGTGTTCTCTTGAATCGATTTTTTATCATAAATTATTTCGCTTTAGCGATTTGACATTTTCCACTGTATATAATATAATGTATATACTGCTGCTGCGCGACTACAGACCCTCGCTCGTTTCTGTGAGTATACACGATGACAAAGATCCGGGTTGACGGAGCGGGGAGAATGGCAGGAGAAACTGCCAGATATGAATAACATTCAATGGTCGCGAGCTGAAGTCATCCACCCCGACCCGGAATTCCCGAGACCAATTTAATGGCGCTTAACGAACGCTGCGAGCCGCGCCCGTGTAACAAATTGCGTTTTCGGACGCTTTTCACCGGGTCGTCGTCGACGACGACTATGCAATTTTATACATAATATATAATAGCGCTGTGCATATGTATATATGGCATAGTACAATATGGTGGGGGACACATGCGGAGGATTAAGCTCCACCACACTCTTCCACCCTTACCACTAAAACCGTCCAAACGTACATTTATATATATTATATTATACACACGTATATAATACTACACTCGACTCGTCCAGGTCTCCTGAAATATTGTATACTCAACTGACAGTGTCCCCCTCCCCTTATTCCGCTCCCACGAATCGCCCTCTATATAATAAATGACGTGTACGATAATGTACAGACGACGGAACGCTAGCTGCAGACGAACGATCCTTCATTTTATCCGGTGGACAGCGGGCTTTCAAAACGTTCTTCGCCGAGTACCAGTGGATGGTGTATGATGGGTGAAAGAGAACGACTCTAACACTGTGTAGGTTTTGTGTCATACGGTCGATACGAGTCTGCGGCAAATAAAATATTATTATTATGGTCAAAATAAGTATATTTGATATATGCAACGATAGCATAACATATTTTGTATGGCCGTTACGGTTGCGTACTTTTTCGCCCGAAAAACCATCATTTATGTACATCAATATATTTAGGTATAATATGTATTATTTTCGATCATACACTGTAATAGGTACAAGTGAAGTATTATATATATAATATATAATAAATCACTGTAACCTGCAATATATTATATATTATGATATCCGTCACTCTATCGATTTCAATTGCAGCAGCGTAGGACGAACGTGACTGATATGTTTTTGTTTACCAAACGCGACGACAATCTAATCAAACTTAATAATAATGGACTGGCACGCGCCACCGTCATGCCGTTATAATTTATAAGTTGTAATACGCTTAGTGTCCGAGCGTATGCGTGCGCGCGAGTTTCAAAATAAATAATAAAGACGTTGGCCCAGAGAGTATGCGTTGCTTTTTATCGGTTGGACAATATTGTGCGCGCAAAAGTTTTAACTACATATTTTTCCCATAGACTTAATTTCTTTTTTATTTATACGGACTACGTTTTTACAAAAAGTTTTTTAACCCATAAAGTGATTCCCAGCGTAATCATAATTGAATACAAATAAAAACGTTGGTAGAAATAGTTTTGTATTTGTTTTTTTTTTCAATTGTTTTTCGTCGTATCGTCCGAATAACGTTCAACTATGATGCAATAAATTAATTTAACTTCAGACCCCAGTACAACAGTATAATAACGCTCGGAATCGGGGGAAAATAATTAAAAGCGGCACAACATGATGTATGAACCAAAATGGCCAGCGATTGTTAAAAATGACGTTCTCCGTTAACTCCTATATATATTCGGTTTAAATTATATTAATGATACGTTTTCTTGACGTTTTTTTCGTTTTTAACTGGTATCGTTGGGTCGAAAATGAACCGATGTAGGTATATATTTTATATTTCATTCAAATTTATTAGTAAGGTTGTGTACAGCATTTAAAAGATAAATTTTGGCCAAAATCTATGCATTCCGCATTACTTGTGCTTTTTAAGCATAGTTGTTAAAAAAAAAAAAAAAATTATAGAAACAAAATTTTACAACTAACAGCAGTTAGGGATTGAAAAATGCATTACGTATGTGGCGAATCGCCATAATAGTGGACCTATTTACTTTTTACCGGTAAACTTTAAAGGTCATCGAATTCGACGATGCGATCTAACCTTGCCCGAAAAAATCGACTTTACGTAATCTATGACGATGATAATGTATGATATTATGATGTGCATATTATAGTACGTACCTGCTATCAAATAATATGACCCCTACGCGCTCACAGACACAAACCGCACGACGATACCTATACCCATGTAACAATAATATCGTAGAATAATATACGACTACGAGGCCGTAACGACATAGCAGCCTATATCATCGCGTCGCATAATATAATATAATATATATATGTTATATTATATTATACGCGAGTGTACAACACAACCGATTTATATATTATATGTTTTAATTTATGACGAAAGTCCGACAATATATTATCATATTATGATATTTTCTCGAAACTCGCACGGCGTATTGTGTATAATAATATAGGTATGCATACCTACGTATCTTACCTGCCGCAGCTTTCCGCCGATATATATCGTAAACCCGTCACAGCAATATTATAGGAACACCATAATAACAATAATATACACGTCGTTCGACAGAGACGTTTAATATAATACAGTCGTATACGACAATAATAATAATATCAAATATGAAATAGTGATACGAGGTAAACACAATGGCCGTATGCGGTCTGATCGAACATCTCGGTGTTTATACGCCGACTGTACATGTATAACGGTGGTGCTGTCGCGCGGGACTTACGACCTAAATAAAATTTTTATATCATTTATAATATATATATATACGTTTGTGAGTATACATCGGTATTATTATAGTATATTATTTTACGCGATGGTCGAAGACGATATCCGAACACGCGGTGCATATTATACTACGGTGTCCGCGACCGACCGGCATTTATCAAAATAAAAATACGCGTCCGTGTCGAGGCACACAATAATAATATTTATTATCATTATTTTATACGATCATAGGAGGATACGCGTAGAGGCAGTAGAGGCACACCGTAGTCGGTTGATGTGTAGTTATGTTATACGGTAAACCAACTGTACGTTTTATATAGGCGACATCATATTATTATTATTATTATTTTAACTCATGATGACGACCGTCGCATAATATAATAAGGTTACATATTATAGTACCTACTACAACGTATTATTATATATTATTATACCGGACGCATATTATTTACCCGTCGTAGGTAAACCGATGCGTAATTTATGGAAATATTCGTTCGATTAGATCTGTAAAGGGGGATAAACAAAAAGATTAAAAAAAAAAAACCGAACCGACGTTGTCTTCGTTAGTGATGGTTATTATTTAATTATTATGTAAATGCCGTGTAGTTTTAACGTTAATTAAAAGCGTACCTATACGGGAAAGAAATCGTCGTGTTCCGCGTGGGATCGTCGCCTGATCATCACTCGTTTTAATACCTGTACCGCTACATAGATAAATATAAAGATAGTGTAACATAATATTATAATGTATAAATGTATGCCACGGTAAATATTTAGGTGGTAAAGGGACGGGATGAAATGTGCGTAGGTATACGATATATATAATATATATATTATACTTAATAATTTATACCTGAGAACACTTCCATCACGTCGGTTCGAGATTTAATCGATTTCAAACAGACCATTTTTTGTATTGGAAGAATATCCATAGATTCCGTCATAGAGGACAGGATAATTGTAATAATCAAACCACAAACGTCACTAATTTCAATTTGTAAGTTGTTAAACGAAACATATTTTTTTTCCCAAATCAACTCAATAAAAAAAAATTTAGTTATTTAACAGAAATGTCCTCAAAAATTATTAACCCTTGTAAGTTACCTATATAATATAATATTAATATTATTATAGGTAAACTATTTTATTGGTTTTCATAGATTTTATAGAAATATAACATCTTATTGTTTTTAAAAATGAAAAATTTTCAACATATAGTCTTGTATTATTATTTAAATATTTTTATAATAATATTCGGAATAGCAAAGATGAGCACAGGTAAAAATTGGTAGGTAGCGGAATCGATCGATAGGCTTAAGAGTTTTTGATCTGGCGGAATTGATAGGTTTCGGTCAGTACTTACCATTATATTTATACAGGGACGAAATATATTTTTTAACTCTACCACTTTCCTCACCTATCTTATACAACCGTCAAGACTCTAATTCTAGAGCTGTGCTGCTTACCAATATAATATATACGACATGTATATAATATTATGCATTATATACGCGCGCCCGGCCGAGGTCATTTGGGTCTGACACGTTTCGCAAACGTTCCCAGGGGAAATGTTTTGTTTTACGTCCTACGCGAGCGGCGTGAAAACCGGACTGAAAACGGGAGCAATTTGTTTCAAAGTCTATAGCAAAGCGTTGGGGGAGAGGGGGTTAGTGATAAATAAAATATAAACGGCGGGTGTGTGAAGGCCTGGCAAACTAGAGACGAGTGCTTTCTGCGGGAAAACGCATCATGTAGTACATACGGAGCAAGCGCACGACGTGTGTTTACAGAATGGTGTTTGTTTTATGTATATGTCAGGAATAGAACGAAAAGGTGTCGGGAAAAAAATATCCCATGTCCTGCAGGAAATAATAATAATAATAAGGAGCTGTGACAGAGACGGGGGAAAACTGTAGACTTGGTACTGTGTACCTATATATATATATATATATATATACATTTCTCAGTTGTACGAAGTGTCGACCGAAAGCCGCCGCCACTGACGTCCACCCCGCGAGCCTTTGACCCGTTTCTTCTCATCATAATATATAATAACGTACCGCGTTCAACAGCAAATGCCTGCAGGCTTATATTATATACTATATATTATTATAATGACGTAAAAATTATGTATACGATGTATATATATTATATATAATATATCTCGTATAAAATATCTGATTTAACGTATTAAGAGTAATAAGAGTACTTGCCTGTAAAAATGTCCGGTGGCCGTGACGTGTTGGATGTGAAAAATGCCTTTTTTTTGTAGTGTTCTTTCTGCAGTTTGCGTACACTCGGAGACGTCAACGTTTCCCTCGATCTTTGCCAACCGTATAGTCTCAACCGTATATATTATCTATCTTTATTACCTATGTAGCATGGGTTTTATGTCGATTCATCGTCGTGTTGGTATTTGGTTAGTGGTCACGTTATATATATTTTTTTTCTATTGAACATAAGACGCACGACTTAGTTGTTTCATTTCAAGTATACCTATATCATAGGTATAAGCACTATTTTTTAATAATTTTGTATGGCAGCCCTTAATTTTATTTTATAATTCCATATGATGTTCCACCGTAATTATTATTTAAATGCCCCCACATAATACCATGTATTATAGTTATAATTTCATCTTTTGGTATGCACTTATACCTACTTATACGCTTTGATAGGGTTTCCCTAGTTTGATCTTTACTTTGCACTACGCGTGCACATTACACGCATATCGTTCCTATCGAAGACCGACGTCATGTACAATAATATATATAATATTGCATATATATAGATGACGTACACTTACCGTAAATTCTAGACACTATATTATTATTACCGGCTTAAAATTGGTATTATTTTATTACCTACTTATTATATATATTATAATATTATGTTTATACGTATATAGTATAACGTATAGTGTTGTTATCATCCATATCCAACAGTTATTGTTACAGTCGTGGCTATTATATTATTTGTGGTTTTATAGTAAGTTCGGACCGCGTATTCATTCTCTCGTCGTCTGAAGTGGTGTATAAGGTCAGGTGGTATTTGCCAGAGTGCATAAATATATAATACATACCTCTCTTTCTTAGTATATTTATTGTGTCTAACGAAGGACGAGATCCGCGTGTCCTCTCTCCCAGTATTAACTGTAAAATTATTGTTCCTACGATGTTATTATAAGTTTTTTTAAGGTTGCACGTACTTTATGCGTTTGTGTGTGTTCGTTATTGTAATATATTTGCCATTGGAGTAATAATATATATTTGGAGAAGCTTATTATACATGTATGTACATGTATAATAAGCTGTGTAAGTGACGACTAGAGTCCGGTAAAATAACTTATGCGGTCCGATTATTGTTTTTATTTTATCATCTCCTCCTTATTATTCTATGTCTGAGATAAAATTTATTATTATTGAACGTGTCGTAATATAATTTTACATATAATGTATACCTAATATAATATACCAATACATGTATGCGATGAATTTATGGCGGAAAATGTCACGTGGAATTTTAAATCCGATTACTTCATAATAAATATATTTTTTCCGGGCAAATATTTGATTGACGAATTTCCTGAAGGTTTTTTTTCTTTCGGTTAAGCCATAAAATAAAAAATAAAGGGTACGTGGAATATTAATTTACGATGGCTTTCTCTCGAATTTCTTATCGTTTCCCAGCGGGGTGGAATGGAAGAGCGCGGTGCGGTGTATTGCAATATAATGGGGAATCCGAGTACCATTAAAAAATATACTAGAGGGTTGCGATGAAAAAAGTCATTTTCTCATACCCCTAAAGGTCACGAATCCGGACCGGACGTGCGTCTTCGAACTTGGGTATGGAAAGGGTGAGCGGGTAGAGCGTAAGTTCTTCAAGGAGAACGAGCCGACTATACTTCCTCCGAAATTATAACGACTTGAAATTCTTTTCTCTTTTTATTTTTTCTTACTTTTTTATTATCCGTGAAAAAATGTATATATAATATATATATATATTATTATTATCGTCTGAGAAGAGTACTTGCATAATGAGTATGGTCAACAACGTTTCAAGATCAAAAATTTTGACGGCTCCAAATAATTGAGGGTTTTGTGGCTGGTCTGCATAACATTATAATTTATAATATTATAAATAGAAAGACGGCTCTTGTTATAACGAATCAAGACAATTGATACGCGTAATGTTGTGGGTTTTTGTATGGTCATAATATATTTTACACTAATTCTTTCACGACGACGACAGAGACGACGTTTGTTTCCGTGAAGAATAATACCTATTGAATATTTTATATTATATTATATTATATTATAATATAATTGTGCGTGGTGGTATTAGTGGTCGTTGGTTATTGTACCGTTGATGTATAAAATAAATACGGATGTCGCTTCCTGTTTCGGTTACACCTCGTCCGATAATTTATTTGGCAATTCCCATAGCTAGCGTTTTAATGTTTTACGTGTTTATCCGTTATAATTTTTTTTTTCGACGTGCAATAATCTTCGTTTTTTATAATCTTATAAAATTCCTATAAAAAATGTTTAATATGTCAGGTATTGTTAAATCAGATATTAAAATATTTTGTTTTGTTTTTATCCGAACCTTGGTTTAAACGAAAGTCCGACGAAGGAATGATACTCGAAACGACATAACTGAGAGGAATCCAAAATGCATTATATTAAACCACCTACCCTATCACCCATAACCTACCACACCACTGTTCCAACCCTGCACCCTCTAGCCATACGGAGGGCAGAAGTGTATTTCGTTTTCTCGTCATTGTTTTCCTGACAGCGTTTCTAGCGAACCCGAGAGAAAGAGATTTCGGTTCTCTCGGGAGCGCTGCGTGTTTTCCGCTCGACACGCGTACAATGCAGCTAAAGGTTTATTATTATTATTATTATTATTATTATTATTACCATCATCGTTTTAAAAGCGCTCTGCGTACCTACCGTCGGAGAGTAAAAATAATAATATGATATGCCTGCAGCAAAGGAATGTCACGAATTGCCTTGGCCGGACTCGGGAATGTTTTCTATACAGTCCTGCTGATGACGAATATTCAAAATGCCATTTCGAAAAGCAGCATCAATGATCCGATTATATGCTGTAGGTACTTCTGTGTTCGTCGTTATTAATATTAATATAATGTTATATCGTAATAAAATTCTGCACAATCGTGCAACTCATTTTGTTGACCGAACATTCCTCAGCTGCGATTATTTATATCACAATAATGCCTACTATTCGTCGGGTTTTAATGAAATGTACAACGCTTTTAATACGTATAATAATAATACGGCTACGAAGTTCAGGACTGCGTTAACACCTTGCTCGCCGGCCCGCTGTTCTGTATTATTACAATAGACGTAGTCAGTCGTCATTACAATATTATTACCTGCCGTCGGAACGGAAGAGACCATCATGGTGCGGCGGTAGGTGCAGGGTTTTACTTGTTACTATCTATTGTTTACACACGATATAGATCGAAATCTATAGCGAAATAGAAAACTTATGCATGCCATCGACAATAATTGTAGTTGCGTGGTGTAGAGTAGGAATTCATACTCGAATATAAAATTTACGGAACGAATTGGTTGTTGGTAGGTATATCTATGACCCGGTGTTGGTCGCTGAATAATTTACTACATCAGAGAAATATAAACGCATACACTAAAGTACTAAACATGCTACACGAAAACCGGCGGCGATTTTAGTCGAACACGAACAAATCGCTTCCGTCTATCGTAGTTATTGACGTTTGCTTTTTCGAGGCTATAATAAACTATGGGTGGTTCTTTTATCCTCACACCGATCTTTGCAAAGTCGTTACCCTCGTAAATTCTACGTCATTACATACACATAGGCAGAACACCGATTAAAACCCACAGTGCTAGGTAATACGGCCACGGTATTTACGGCGTATGAGAATATGCTTAAATGATCAAAGAAAAGAATTAACTTAGGTTTGTTAGGTTGGGCTCGAAAATAAAATGAAATAAGAATTCGAACACTATTTGTAATACTATTATTATAATAATAATTGTTTTTTTTTTTATTAAATGAAAAAACTCAAATGAAATATATGATTTTTTTCAAGTTAAAAAATAATTTTTATATATAAAAGTGTGATTGTGAGTTGTGACTTGGGGTTGATGCAGAGAATTTAACACATCTTCGTCGATTCGTTATTTGTCGTACATAATACAATACAGAAAAACCAGTATTACTTTGTGTGTATTTTTTTTAATGGTCTGTCATATGAGTATAAATAATTATATAAAAGTATAAAAAAAAAAATAGGAAACATACAAGTCTGTGCGTGTCTACAAGTTATTGCACGGAAACACGTGCAATTAGTGAGCGTGATGTCAATTAAGTGCTGCAGCAGACGACCAGTTGACTTGTGTTTGTCGTCGTCAACGAAACTCTACTCGTACCTCGCGCACACGGTTACGTGGATGACACTAAGGAAATTATATATATATATATATGTATAACTATCCGGTTGACGATTTAGGGATGATATCGATTATCGGTATTTCAGTACGAGGAAGCATTTATATATAATGTATGTTGTAGGTATTCTACATCGGCAATAGTCAACGACGACAACCGTGTCTTGCATTTTGCTCCGGAAGATGTACTTACCGACGTCGGTAGCTCCGGGAAATCGTGAATTATTTAACCGCCCGAAGTGAACGAAATCGATCTGAAAATATCACTTCGACGTGTACCTACACATTAATAAACCCATGGCTTATATGTTTTTATTATTATACTGTTCAGTCATCATTGTTTTAGTGCCCTAACCACGACATCAGTGTTTTATTTTCCTGTCGTAGAATCGTGGCGGTAGCCATCGCGCACCGCACACGTCATACTTTATAGGTATATGCGTTTAATATCATAATCATTACGGCCCACCTATGACTTGTATATTATATTTTTTTTCGGTCGCCCACACGCGCGTCTTATAGTACAAACAACCGCATACATAAGAAACGGAATTTGTATATTAAATACGACATAATAATATTATTGTTCTATATACACATGTATAATAATATTATATACGTGTGAGGTACAGTTTTTTTGTGCCCAAGCCCATCAAAAAATGCCTACCGCGATCGTCGTGTGCGAGACTATATTATAATATAATATACTACGTAGTTATCGACCGATCGCGTAATAATAATGGCATTATAAGCGGTAGGTACTGGTAATGTACGTTATTATTATTATTATACGACTGTCCACGATTGATCCAAATTATACATATTATTATACCTATACCTATACCAGTAATTCTACGTACATCGTTATACCTATATAATATGTATGTTATCCCAGTGCGTTGGTCGTGGTACTCCGTGTATTGTGTATTTGTGTATGATACGCAATGATTTTCCCGATAATAATTATACACTTAGGACTCAGCTTTCACCGTGCAAATGTCGAATGTATGAATAGTCATCTTTGAAATAACTTTTTCGCGGTGACATAAACAATCTTGCGTTTACTCGCACACGCATAAACCCCCAGATTGGTATGGTTATTAATTTTTTTGAACTTTTGTCAATTTTATTAGATACCAGCAATCGATACTTTTTTTTAGGAAATCTCATAGAATCACATATACGCTAATATAAGTTTCGATCATATTATACGTGCGTATAGGACGGTCACACCCATAAGTCGTTTGCGAAAACCGTTTTGCGCTAAAAGTAACCGCCCAGGTCACGGTCAAATGGCTGTGAAACCAAATGTATACACGTAATATCTTATTACCGGGCCGGTATCGTGTTCTATATGGCAGACACTGCAATATCGGTGATCGGTGATTCACTAAAAACCCGTGTAGTGCGAAGAAATTCCGTTTACAATTGATTAAAAACGCATAAAATGCAAAAATGCATTCGAAATTTTTTTTATAGAGACGTTCCTCGCAACCGTTCATAAAATTATCCACGTAACAACCCTGCAGCGCGCAGTCCGTAGGCGGCGCGGCGGGCGCAGACTGGTGGGCGCTAGCGCGTGTATAGGGTGCTACTCATAATATTCCTATAGGTATAGTATTATATCATATTATATTATACAAATAATATGTATCAGCGGCGGCTTTACCAAAGGATTTTTGTGTCTCGAGTTTCTCTTCTCCTCGCGGTACGACACGGCCACCACGTATACACTATACAGTATACACATATCACACACCGCACTCGTCGAAAATAACGCCGTGGCCCCCGGGCAGTCGATAAACATAATAACAACGTAATTATTATTGATTATCATTGCATTCCCAATGTAATTATACAATGCGTCTGACAATATTATTATTGTATTGTATTATGTGTGTGTGTGTGTGTGTGTGTGTATTGCCTTTGTGATCGGTGCCGATACGACTGTACACCTGTACATATACTTCTTAGTCGTATATAACTATATTATATAAGTGTGAGCGTATTATGTCTTGTATATTTTGTTATTTATTATTATTGTTGTTGTTATTATTATTATTTTTTTTCTCTGGACAAGGGCAATGACGAAATAATATGTCTGATGGTCATAGCGATGAGAGGTCGTTCGTGACGTGATGAAATTCGCATTAAATACTCCCGAACGGATAGAAAACGAATCTCTGTCGACGTAAGAGACGGTGAATACCCGGCCGGAAGGAAGATCGGTGGTTTCGTATATAATACTCCAACTATAGCTCCGTCCGTCTCTTTAAAATTTTAAATACATACCGATATGCATACCGAATAGTATTAATGCTGAAGTTTCGTCGACTCCCCTGCGGACAAAGAGTGTCCCGAAAAATCGTATTGTTTAAGTTTCTGGTTGACCAATTCTGATTCAATGTTTGTGTATGTATATTATTTATTCAGTCGTCCGAACACCTTATCGAACGTTTTCCGAAAGTCGTTTATGTATAAAATATATATTAAAATATAATATTATATATTTGTTTGCCCATCATATAACCTGCATAGTTCGATAAACAGACTGCTAGGAGAGCGCGCCGTGGAAACAATATATTATTGTTGTCAGTGCGGACATATTTTTCGATTACATTTTTGTCGTTATCGGTGAAGGGGGATGTAACCCGTAAGCGTTTACCGAAAATGCCAATTCTATAATAATGTATTGCCTTCAGCTGCAGTTGCAAATCGTCGCGACGCAATGTAAAACTATCTTGTCGTTCGTACCTTTTTTTTTTTTGTTTTCAAAGTTTTATCTTTTGTTCTGTACACACCCACTACTACAAGTCCGTAACACACAAACTTATTTTTTTTTAGTTCTTGGCCACTTCTCCCGACTTGGACGTCGGATTTGTCATGTATACAATATTTCAATCCCGTTTATTGGTTTGCGCGATTTTTTTAAGAAAAAAAACGAAACGACTGTTGGATTGTCCATCTCATTGTGATCTCTTTTTTTTCCGATCTGCAAAAACCTCTCTAATCACAACAGACGCATTCAACGGATATATTATATTATAGAACCGTCATCGATTTTTTTTCTCCGACGCGTTTTTCTGCAGTGCGCTCTTGCATATGATATATTATACATATATATATATTATACGAGTCCTGCATCGTAATATGTAAATTATATTGCACGACGGACAATAATGTTTCCTATATAGTCACAGCTGTATACCTACTATAGTATCACATAATATTTAACATGCACGCGGCGAGTTGCAATAACTGTCGTCTCCGTCGGTCGAATTAATAGATTTGTAAATCGTATTTTCATTTGCCGTCAACGTATTAAAACGTATATATATATATATATATATACTCACGGCCGGCAGTTTCTTGCAGTTGGTGGTGCTGTTTTATTTCTTGCAGTATTCCGTCGAAACCGAGATATATATATATATATATATATATTATATAAATGGCATTGTACACTATAGGATATAGTAATATATCCCTGAACGAATAACGAATGATTTAAACATAATATTTGGACGTTTTGAAAAAATCGTTTATTGTACACCGCGCGCGTTTATTTATAATATTTTATATTATATTAAAAATTCCTCGTTCAGTATTAGAGCTCGAGGCGCCTATTGCACGCGCGTACGTAGGTATATAATATTATAATGTACGGATAAAGATTAATGCGCTGCGGCCTATCCCGTTCGTTCGAAAACACGTCCATTGACATCACGGCGTATATCTGTATCCGATCTTACTCACACACACACGTTATATATTATACATCAGTACGCGGGTATGCGTTTTAGTTATCTCCTTTAATTATTTCATGTGTAATGTGTGTGTGTATACCGGTACACGGGCAAATATTTTTGTTTACGAGGGGGCCCCGAATGTTTTACGACCGTGTATAAACAGGTTATTGGATTGGAACTATAAAGTCGCTTTAATTTTTAATTTTTTCCCCCCTTCCTTCTTCATATTCTTTATTTCTTTCCACTGTCCATTAGTCAATAGACGAGACCCGAACGGCCGTCGTCGGCGACGTCCAGAGTCACCCGTGTATACTGGCCCAGTGATTTACGCGTATATATTAGATGAGAACGAAAAAAAAAAGAATAGAAATCCTTATTGGAAACAATATAATAATAACGTCTCGACGACGAAAAATCCCATTGTAAACACATTCCGCCGCCTATTAGCCGCGCTCGCGCACATAGTATATGGTACGGATAGTATGTTTTAAAGTCGTATACACGAGGATAAGAGCGAGGTGTCGGGCGAGATTTACCAACAACGTCTAAAAAAATAAAATAAAAATCAAACCGAAACGATTTCTGACCATATCGTCTGCACGACGGTCATTATAATGATGATGGTACCTACCTACTTATATATAAACGTATAATTTAGAATGCATTTATGTATATAATAACATTATATTATAATTACACCGACGACGATAATGAAAAATAGAACAGAAACAATAACCATTACTGGGCAAGAGTGTTAAAAGAAAAACGATCGGTATTTGAGCCGCGTCGCATATCGAACCGCTCTCGCATATTATGTATAATGTACGCGTATATATGGTTAACCCGTTAAATCGGATATTATAACCGCGATAACTCGCCCCAACGCGAGTTAACGGATCTTTTTTTCTTTTTTTTAACCGACGGCGGTGGTTATAAAATATTATAGTTAACGCGTTTAACGGCTATACGCCTAAATGTATAACATAATATTATATATTAAGCACAATGTATTATATTGTTATTATACAGTTTTCTTTTGTGTTGAAAAATTATTTTTCGTAGAATACGACACCATATAATATTATTATATATATTTTATTATATCACACAACAATTTAAAGTTTCAAGTTCGTGACACTGCCTCCCGGTCACCGCGTTGTTATTACTATTAAAATTTCATGTCCCATATTCCGCAGTTAAGAGGGCGGTGGATATGGTATGAAGTTGGTATAGATATACGCTCGGCGAATTATAATATTTTTACAGTATAATTCACCAGGATCACTCAACCCGGTTTCTTTTAATAATGAATTTATTAAAATTCAGTTTTATTTTTTCTAGAACTTTCAGTTAACTTTAAAACATTGTTTTCAAATATTTACATATTATATTTTATACCAGTGGCTGTCCTATGGCCATACAAACTTCTTTTATTCAAACGAGAACCCTTTTTTTAACTGTACATTTTTAAGTGTTTAATTGTATTTAGGTATCTAAATATATTTATGAATTATAAAACTTTTTGAAGACTAAATAATATATTAGTCTACAATTAAAAATATTTAATGATATGATGGAATAAGATATACGATTTGACAATTATTATGGTCATTACTAATTCTTATTATTATATAAGAAATTAAGAGAATTTTTTTATATTGTTTGAGTATAACAAGTGCTATACTAAATATTTCATTAGTTTTATACATTGTATGTGACCATTATTAAGGATTACCTATCCTTAGTCCATAACAATATAATTATCGAAAAAGCATAATCTGTTATTCTGTTATAACAATGTATATGTAAATTGGTTTTCCTCGTTAGAAACTGATTGAATTTCCTCTAGACAGTTCTTAAATTCTTTAATTCTATACTCGCTCGTACAAATATCTAAGTATTATCAACCATGGTTTTTAAGTAATTATATAATAAAATAATTACAAAAATCAGAATTTTATCTGAATAAATCTATTAATAATTTATAAAAGTGGAGTGAGCGTGTTTGGTGAATTACTATGTATCATATAAATATATATTATATAGACGACACATTGTATAGTCGTGTACAACAAATACGCCATATATATAATGTATACGCGCCAGCCCGATTTCCGTCGTCGTAGTCCTTTTACGACCGATGTAATCTCTTGTTTTAACCGTGAACCGTCAAAGTCGTAGAAAATAAAAACGCGTAAAATCTCAAAACTATGGACCAATGGGCCATATAGTGTATATACGAACATAGCAAGAAATACACATAAAAAACCCTTCCGACGAACGATTATCGAATGATTGTCTTAAAATACGAACCGGCGTCTACGATTGGTACACCTACATTATGTTATAATGTATTTAGTTGCTGGTGTGTATTATACGAGTTCATATTATTATACAACACTATATTATGTATCCCACGTGCACGACAATCGCGGTGTCGCCAATATTTTTAGCACGTGACGATTCGAAACTAAGACAAAAATGGTTTCGATGACAATATCTGCAGCACATACACAACGAGTGTACATTTCGGGTTTCGCTTTTCTCTATACTATATAATATAATAATACTCGTATATACGTGCATAGGTATATAATATGTCGCTATTATATCACTAAAATTATGCGGACCCGTCGTAGTCGTCGCGAACCTGCGACGTTTATACGCCTCACCCCGCGTCCATCCGGACTCGGAATTTTCAACTGTCCGCGCCGGTGCAGTAACCGAATCCGTATCAAAATTCAATCCGGTTTCGACCGCAATTTTTTGTCTTTGTTTCATCGATCTCCCCGTACACGTATTGTATGTATGCGTATAATACACACGCGCGCGCGCGCTCGCCCGTACGCACGCACACACTTACACTCATAAAAAATATATATACACACATAATATACGTGTGCGTGCCGCCGATACAGGTATTGGTTGTGCAGTGTTTTTTACAGACGGCCAACTGCATGACGACCACAATGTGCAGTGTATACGTATTATATAGGTATACGGCGACGACGGCGAAGGCCTCCCTCGACGAAAAAATATCGCGTAGACGTGCCATTTTTTTTTTGTCTCTCATTTATTCGTAAATACAAAACGGTTCGAATTGCACCGGCAATCGGAAATAAAACGAATGGCCGCGACTGCAGCTCGGTGCGGGTCACCCTATATATTAGTATTGCCGTATACGCACGTACCTATAATACCCACATGATGTGTATATAATATATTATAAAATACAAATATAGTAGTATACATAATATTATTATCTACAGTATTATATTATATAGACGACTTGTCGTCGATATCGAAGTCGGAAAAATGGCTGCCTTCGTGCCGTTGACATATTTCACACCTGTAGTATATAATAATATATAGGTAGATACATACGTTTTGAAAAAAGATAGATATCTTAAAAACCTTAACACATACACGTAATCAATTCTTTTCATATTTTCGTACTTATATACATACTTCATGGTTCATATATATATATATATGATATGTACATAATACATCATTTATACAAACAACGGACTACTATATGCAAACATTTTATAATTGGCGCGACAGCTTTCTCGACACATCGTTATTTTATATTATACTTTGTATACATCATATAGGTACATGTATATATATAGTTTATTGTATATTCGCTGTAATAATATATCTGCGATAGATATTTATTGAATGTCATCATATTATTAATATTGGTTTATGTATAAAGCCCTTAAGGCTTAAATATCAAATGACGCAAATATGGTGGTCGACGTTATGCAGCGCCTGCAAAATCAAGGAATTTCGCATTCAAGAAATAACAAAAGTACGGTCATTTTTAACGAGAATAAGAATCCTATGGTATTTTTCCATCCCTTTTACTCACTGCTGTTTTAATGGAAGCATATTTTTATAATGTATAGGGGCAGAGGGATCGTTTTGGAATTTTTGTATTAAATAATAGAAATTATCAAAAACAAAGACTTCAATAAAATTTAAAATCAAAAACTTTATAAATAAATAAACAATTAATGATAATTAAATAAACTAACAAAAAACATTTATTTCATATCTTTTATTTAAGTTTTCCGAATTTCAGACAACGAATATAAAAAAAATATAATACTTTTTAAAATATTATTTGAAGTATTTTAAAAATCTGGTATTTTAGTATTTATATACATATTAAGAGAATGCCAATCCCGTGTTTTGTTGTTTAACATAGAAAATTTACGTTCAGCAGTTCACGTTTAACTTTGTTAGTTTTAATAATATTATAGTGAATTATAGTGTATCATAAAACTTGTCTGTAAGAATGTTATTTTACAGTAAGTACTCATATACCAGATTTCATGATAATTCCGCGCGTTAAGTTTTGAGTATTTTTAAATGCCACTATTTTCTATAAATAAAACTCGTTAAAAAAAAATTGAATTATCGTATAAATATACATACCTATGCATGGACATCATAGATAAAGTTCATACCTGCTCAGTTTATAATAAATAGGTTCATCATAATATTAAAGCTAAACGTTAACTGCCGGCCATATACATTTGCTATGATGTTCATCACTTGTAAGATATATAGACAACAACTGCTTCATCTTAAGCTCTGCGGGTAAATCGTATTGTATATCGTACTTATATGCCTAACCTAACCCAACTGTATTGCATATATCATGTAAAATACAACATATACAACGTGCCCTCGACTATTTTACGCCCGAGTAATACATATATATAAATATATATATATACCTATATATATATATACGAAATATATAGAAATATATACGAATTCCAGCCGCACAATTCCGGCTAAAGTGATATAGTATATGCACTTGCAGACCGATAGATCTCATATTAATATATTAATATAATTACGAACGTTCTCGACTTGTACCCGACCGTATAGATACCCGTGTTTGCGTGCGTATACGATAGTAATATAGGTAATATGTAGCGAGGCGATATCCCACGGTTTTTGGAATTAATGTGTCGCGTGTAATAATATGTCGTCTCGGCCGAATGCATATATAATGATATACATATAAGTACACACTCGCGCGGTAGGTATATTATATACGTACTATATTACGCGGACGACATAAATATTATCGTCGTGGACTCCGAAATTTATCAAAAAAACAACGAAATAAAAACCGGGAGAGAAGCAAGACCCCCGCCGGGCTCATTCGCGTAGTATATCCAAGTATATCATGTGTATGTGTGTGTAATCATTTGTCTGCGGTCGTTGCTGCCGTTGTTGCTTGTAGTCCGCAGCCGCCGCGGCCATCGCGTTTTACGTACGAAATATCAATTTTTCATCCGATCATAATAATAATAATATTATTATGTACAGAGTGTCCCTGGACGTTTTTCCCGTGGATAGTCGATGGTACGCGAGAAAACACCCTGTATATGCATATTATATACTCTACAACGTATTGTACGATTATTATTGTTCCCTCGAGATCATTTTTCTACCGTCAAAACGGTCCGTATATTATATTATTATTATTATTTTTTGTACATATAATATATATATATATATATATATATTGTATACGTATGGACACGGTGCGCTGCTGCATTTGAAAAACGACGACGACCCCCCAAAAAAAAATTAAATAAATCGGAATACGCTTTTACCGTCGCGCCATTTCGTGTACACGCGCGCATGATAAAGGTGTATTATACATTTATATACATAACATAATATTATTATACACACGCACACGCACACACACACACGCACATATATATTTGACATATAGTTTCCATATTACGGGGTGTATGTACCTACCTACTATACGATATAATGATTTAATGCGTATATTTATACGTATATGAAAATACAATGTGTATAATGTATATATATATATATGTACAAGCTTTGCGATGCGCAATGGTTGTTTTTTGTGTTCAACAACGAAAAAACCGCCGCTAAAGTAATATTTTCCACAAGGATAAAATGCAGTATTTTAAAAGATAGATTTCACACACGCGTGTTAAGAACGGTGACGATGATGATAATAAGAATAATAATGGAAATAAAAACTAACGATACTGCGGTATATACGTACGTTGGTCGATGGTAGATAGATATACACTATAGTGGTTATTAATACTATATAGAGGTTAAAGTTTTGAAAAGCCGAATGAAAAAGTTATTTGTTTCGACTTAGCTAGTTTCAGATAATTTTCTTATTAACTCAGTGATTAAAGTATTAAAGTATAGGTATATTCATTGTAATAATTTGGCTTTTTCCTGTGAATTTAAAAACCCGTCGAATTAAAACCTCCAATTTTTTACACTTATAATTATATTTTTGTTTAATTACGCTGTAATATACAATCATTATTGTTAATAAAAATAAACCAAATATCACTCATTGGTATTATGATTATGTTGTCACAAACGTGTAGTTGCAGCCAAAACCACTTCAGTAATAATAGGAAGAAATTATTGAATACATTTTTTTTAATGTTATAAATAATTTGAAATTTGAACCATCTCTATTATGTGTGACAGACGTTATTATCCACTTAACTAAATTAAGTTAATATTTTTCTTTGTAATAACTTCAAAGTTTTGAGTTGAATATATATATATTGTTTATTAATAACTTAACGAATAGCTTCACGTTTTTCACGGCGACCAAACATAATCATCCAATCAAAATAAAGTTAATTTTTTTCATTGACTTGCCCACTTTTGTAAATAAATGTATATCAACATCTCACAATATACGTCGTATTATATATTCCGAAGACAACAGCAAAAGCGGGCAGGAAGAATATAATAGGTATATCATTATTCATTATCGAAACGCGCATTATAATTTACAATTAATATTATTTATGTATTAACGCCGACGCGAGACGGTACACTTTATCTTCTACGGGCGGATTTTTTTCGGAAAAGGGGTGTGATCGAAAATTATATTAAATCCAATTACGCGCGCAATACGGTGTTGTTTTTATTCTGCACCTAAACGAATGATCATATTTATTTGACGCGACGTGTGTACATATTATATTAATAATATATATTCGTATAATATGTATAATATATTATGATACCTACACACTGCACTGCAGAACGTGTTGATGTTGTATTTAATATTACTATTATTATTATTATTAGACGTAAGTAATTCGTTTTGAAAAAACAACTTATCCCATGCGAAGTGGGGCGTTATGTTGAGTTTAATCGTAAAATGTATACTTATATTATAATAATAATCGTATGCGCGTGCCACCCATCATATATTCCGCAGGTTCGACGACGAATAAGAAATTATTCTGCAGCCGACTGAAATAAACGACATCCATATAGAATCGTTGCAATAACGTCGAAGACTAAAGGTTGTAATATTATATGCTATGTGTAATGTTTATATATATATATATATAAACCAAAGTAGGACTGGAGAAAAAACATCATAGGCGCACTTATATAGTTATATATATATGAGGGTCTGTGTATATTATAACATGACTGGTGTACCTACCTGAAGCAGCGAAGTTCCTTTGATTATGGTACTTCAAAGAAACTGGCATAGGGATGAGTATATTCCGTGTAAGAGAATGTGTGTATGTATACATATGGGTAGTGGCGGTATAGAGATGTTCGTGGAACGAACGATGTATTATAAATGTGCTTTTCAAGGCGTAAAAATATCTCGTAAAATTTAGGCCAGGGAAAAAAATTAAATGTCCAAGCTGCTGCGGTGCACACGATTCATAAATAAAAAAAAAAAAATATGCTATATACATTTGCTGGTAACATAACAATAATTATACAACGCACTATTATACAATCGCTATGCACGATAGACTAGAAATATAACTGAAAATCATCCTACGCCTAAAATAAAATGTACTATTCCACATCGATTTCAACCGTCGACGTTAAAGTGTAAAATAAAATATTATAATTCAATATGTATACATATATATATACCGGATGACCAGACGCCCATTATATATAACTGTGACTGTGGGTGTGATTGCTTGCAGTGTTTGCTGTGTCTATATAATAATATATAGTAATATCGTAAACGCATATATATATTATGCTTTTTAACACCCGGTTATAAATATCAATTTATCGTCGACGGAGGAGGAAATTGACTTTTTAACGAATATAATAAACAATATTCGACCCGGCACTTAGTAAACGCTTAAAATGTCGAAAAAGCCATAAAGGCCACACCCAGTTATCGTTTAACTATTATAAATGCCTTTCATCGCGTGGACCGCGTATATATGGTCTCGTAGAAATTGAATACATGCCGATGAAGGGAATGCGCTTAAACGACTTTCTGAACGTATTACCGGATCGTCGTCATCATTATATTATTATTTAACTTCGACGTTAAAATTCCGGCGGAGCCGCTGCTCAACCGCTAAATTAGTTTAATTCGATTTCTGTACGCTCTGCAGCCAACTGGTAGTATATTAAAAATATGACGCGATGATAGAACGCTCGTTATAATATTGTATTTAAATGCACCGTGGAAAACGCCACTGCAGACGTAATATTATTATAATATTATATTTTATATACACTGCAGGGAGTCTGGCAATAATGAAACACGAATAGATCGTGCACCGCAGTCTCTCGTTATCGGGAAAAAGTCAAAAACCTCTCTGACAGTAATATTTGGTATTATATTATATTCACGCCTCTTTGGATAACATGACCCATGTACTCAAATATAGTTACAGAGCTGAATATTGTTTGACCGGAATTCAAACGTTTGACGTGACACCTAGCGTCCACTTCCTCTTCAAAATAGGGATTCATTGATTAGGTTAGTTATGCGATAAAATCAAAATTTCATTATACTATATATAGTAAATATAGAGGTTTTCGATCAATGCATACCGGAAGTCCTAAAATATTTCTACAATAACAAACAGCATTGTTCCGGGACTCGGATATAGTAATATATAGCCATATAGGTATTATATAGCATGTGTCGACAATATCGAACTCGCGTGATAGTAAAACGAGACCGACGACGTTTGTTGTGTGTATGTATAGGTACGTAGGTACGAGATCAGTGCGTATCATGCAACGTATATTTATTATGTACCCGACCGCGATAACCGGAGGGAAATTAAAAAAATAATAATTCCAATACTTATGTAATTTTGTTAAAAATGCGAAGTAGCAAATATACTCGAGGGTAATGGACGGCGGTTCACAAGTCCGTGGGAACTATACGCGAGTTCTATAGGTTAGGTTATATATGTAAAATATTATAATATACGCGAAGAAACTAATTTCCGATTCATCGTGATATTCTCTCACAGTCGTCGTAGGTGTACGCTCAGAACACACGTATAATATACATATAAATGCGCGTTGTATACGACGAGACGGGATGACGACACACGCCGCGTATCCGGAGGCGATTTTTTGGCAGATGAATATTATTCCGTATACACGCACACTGTATCGTATATTATATATTATACGCACTAGTTTTTTTTTTCTACGAGTTGTACTAATTTTCGTGTTTGTAAAAAAAAAACAAAAAAAAAATCCTCAACGTTGAAACATAACAGTATAATTATTGCTATTACGTTTTACAACTCTACGAGTTAGATTATTTAATTTTTCACTATATTAAATGGAACAATTTTATTTTATTTATATTTATTATAACATAATTTGTATTATTGTCGAATGTTAAAACCAATTTGGTTAATTATTTTAATTCATTTATAATTTGCTAATCATCTTTAATGTAAATATAGAGTCAGTACGTAATACCTACTGGTATACCAACTCTTTTCGAACTGCTGTCGTCTTCGGTCATTCGCCATCACGTTTCTAACAAGTATATTAACTCACAATAAATATTTCTAGTGATTAACTTTTTCGGTTCGATATTCGATATTTTTCGTGTATTATAATACGAAATTTTACTTTTTATTGAGAAACCAGAAACGTAATAACTAATAAAGTTACAACATGTATATTGTATAATATGTATCAAAAAAATGATGCACACATAATATATACATCGACTGATATTTTGTCGTGCCTGACGTTTAAAAAAGACCGCCCTGCTGCATCAGCGCATTAGACGATGTCTCAGCTATTTTTCCTCTCTCGGTCGGTCTCTGTCCGACTCGTTACTGCGGCACCAATACTATTATTTTAGCGCACACGTCGATGGAATGTTTTTCGACAGCACGAGGCCGGCGAACACGTCGTGTGTACAGCAGTCGCGCGTATAATATTAATATAATATATATGTACAGGTATACATATATATATATCGTAAACGCGGTGTGTGTGTGTCCCTTTTTTTCTTTTTTTCGGTAGCAGACAAACCTCCCCGCTCGCACCGACCGCCGATCGCTAATTTCTCAAGTTACTCGATCGGCTGACAGAGCACCCCGGTCAAAGACGACTATAAGGCGGCGACGGGAGACATGTTGTTTGGCGCGGTACATGGCGGAGGCGGTGGTCAAATATATACTATGTGGTCACGCGATCTGAAATGTGTCGTTATTTTTTTTTATCGACCATTATTATTATTACTATTTCTAAACGCCTCTATAGCCGTTTCTGTGTATGCATGCGATTTGATTTTTGGTGCTACCCGGGGCTACTGGTTTTCTCCAGGGAAAAAAGTATGCATAAAAAGCGTAAATTTCTACACGTATAAAATGTGTATGAAAAAAATGTTTTTTTTTCTTCTTCACACAGCACACTGCGTCATTTCGGTATATATAATAATAATATATACATTCCTATCGGACGGTTGAGTCTATGCCCCCACGGCCGTCGGACTGCGGCTGCCGCCGTCGCGGTGTACATAATATAATTTATATATACATATAAATATAACAAGGTATTCCGCGTGTATTTATTTTATCCCCCAAATATCGACTGTGCTTACATTTTTGATTTCGACCGGTGTCGAAGGGAAACTTGTTTTCGTACACTGCACGTCGCACGTGGTTTGATATATTATAATATTACGTCACGCCAACCCGTTTAATATATATTATGTGTGAACCGCGAGATACGTTCAACAACTACAGTGGAAGACGGAATGATATATTATGATATTGTATATTGATAATATCGATCACGAATCAACGGACAGACCATTGAAAACAAATTAATATATTACATCAAACGAATGTTCCACAAAGAATAATGGAATTTTTTTGAATCACAAAGGGCAGCAACCCATAAAGTATATACAGATACGAAATTTCAACAAAAGCGATAGAACGTGAGTTCAGTTGAAAAGGGACTTTTATCGAATATTGGTTGTCTTTAATATGTATTATCATTTAGCACGGTTTTATGCACCAGATCAACCAAAGCTATAGAATTAACAACTAAAAAAAAAAAAATTCATGGCAATTTTAGCGTTAACAAATATTAATTTCGATATTCTATTCGGCTAACGACACATATCACACAATTTACTATTATACGTAAACGATTTGGAATTCCTTCGGTCGAGTCTAAAGCGGCGTGCGGCGCGATATATTGCACTGTTGCCGTCGCAGATTTATTAGGAGTCCGTTATTACGACGTTGCGAAGAAGAAAAATAAAACCGATTCGATGAACCATTAAAATAATAATAATATGATATATTACACGGACGTCGAGATGGTGTTTAAAAAACCACTTATTTACGTGCTTTTAGAGCGGAGAATTCGCTGAGACGAATTCCAAAGTCGACGACGGAGATACGAGTGCGGCTGTATGCCACATAGGTATACCGCACTAAGAATAAGTAGGTATATTAAAAAAACGAACAAGTACACGACGAAGTTAACGGCCCGTCGACATGATGATAATAATGTTACAGTGTACGGAGTGTTCGCCATCGCGTTCGGTGGTTGCGGCACGCAAAACTTTATAGTCGCATCGACACATACTCGTATATATACATATAAATGTGTGTGCGCAGCGGGTGAAAACCTACGACTCCATTGTCGCCGCCGCCGCAATGATAATAATATATTACTGTATTATTATTATTATTATACGCTCTTCTCTACGACGACGGTGTGTCTGCTGCACTGTCTATAATATAGTATAATGTGTAGTGCGCGTGAAGACTTACTATAGTACATATATATATATACATATTATATACGATTGCGATCTACTCTCCTCGTCGTATAATATTTATATTCCCGACGAATACGATATTATTATATATACGTACATTAATATGTATGCGTTTGTGTGTGTGTATGTGTGTGTGCGAAGAGCTATAGGCCAACAAGTAAACTCACGCGTATGTGTATGCATGTATGTAGCGTATATTATGTATGGGGTACGCGTTACGGGTTTTAATTGATTTCCATCGCAGATAACCGAACCGCCAGAGCTGTTGTTGCCGTGCCGTCGCCAAGCTAAAATACCTATTTAGTATACCTTTTATTATAATATTACAGCTCTCTGCGTATAGCGTCTCTGTCTTCCTACCTCTCTCTCTCTCTCTCTCTCTCTCTCTCTCTCTCTCCCCGATAGTTTTTTTTCCGTCGTCGACGATATATTATTGCAGTAATATACCCATCGTACTTATATTATAATATTATTATTATCATCATCATCATCATCATAATCGTCGTCGTCGTCTTCGTCATAATAATAATATTCTATCGAAGTCGCGGGCGCCCAATTTCCATGCAGTTTACGATCGCTGCCCACGTGCACGCAACATATAATAAAAGTATATTATAAAATATAATAATCGTCCAGGTATGGCAAGTACATTTGTGCCGGTGTGTGCGTGTGAATTATTATTCAAGTAGAGTCGCTTTGTGCAACACCGGTCGTATAACCACTGGGCAGGTTATAGGTCCCAATATAATATTATAATATTGACACTCGATTATTTCTGGTATTTATTTGTTTTCGTTTTGGTGTCTGTCTGTGGGCTTAAATAAAAAAAATGAAAAAAAAAACTATCGAAGGAAATACCGACAATAAGATCTGACTGCCACTCAGTGGTGAAGACTGACGGTGATTCTGTATATGGGCACTCGCGAAAAAAAACCCCTGAACAACTGTCGAATATCGATGCGTTTTCAGTTCTCTCGGTCGTTCTTACTCTGCACGAAAAAACTAAAATAAATACCAAAATATTTCTCAACGCTAACCGTATATATAATATTGTATATTACGTTTTGTATTTGATACATCGAGTAGTATAATAATATAATTATTATTCGGTGACCGACTTTGAAATTCCAAATGCGGCAGCGGTTATTATATTGCTCGTATTTAGTGTCCAGTGTAGGTATATCTAAGTAGTAATATATAATATGTGATTACCGATTACGTATATAAAATATACGCCCTTCTGTCGAAAACGATTAAAAAAAATCCACCACGCGCGCTCAGTTTTGATTATTATTATTATTATTATTCGCAACAAACACGACGTGTATTATATTATTATTACTGTTTTTTATTGCGCACAGTGTGTTACTGCATCAGTGCTATTATATAGAGAGACAAGTTCATGGGAGGTAACGACACTGGTTATTTAGCGCTGTTGTTTTGGGTTTTTTAATTGATCAATTTATACGTTCGCCGCCCGTTGTATAATATAGTCACAATAAATTATCAATTTATATTCGTTGTAATACGACGTGTAATCATATACGTTTTATCAGTTTTGCCTTGCACCTGACCGTCGACGACCGCGACGATAGCTATAAATCTAACCGCTAATTGAGTAATACATATAATTAAAAATTCTCGACCAGTGTTGTTGATATTACTCTGCGTTTAACGCGTGCCGTATTAATAACAACGCAATAAAACGGTCGTGTTGTGTATAAAAAATATAATATCACACAGTACACACTGGTAATTGACTTATATATTTTAAGTTCCCAAATAGATGTCATGATCATTGTGAAATTGTGGTCGTAAGCTGTACGAATCTATAGAAATTCGTACAGATGGCGCCATACGACTTAAAGTCTATATCTAAAACGAATATTTTATACATCCGCACAAACGATGACGACGATGATGATAATAATATCCGTTTCGCGTAAAATTCGCATATATCGGTGCGCGCGTGTATGTAACATACATTTCGCTTATATAGAAAACGTGATAAAAAAATAAAATAAAAATATTAACAACGAGTCGGACACCGCCGTAGAGTCATCGACGAGGACATCGTTAAATGGGATTCCGACGATTACAGTGTCACGTGTAATCTACCAGGCACATTAAGTATATTACACATCTACCACACGCGTGTATAATAATATTATAATATGTATACCTGTTCGGGGAGGTTCTTTTATTATATCGCTAACCTGGCACTTAAATCGTATTCCGTGCGGATGTGTGATTTTAGTTATTATTTTTTATATCATTTTATCAGTCAGTGCCCGAGTCGTTAACGTGGTGAATGACAGTTTATAGGTATTACCATTAAATTCTAGGAGGATCCGAAAAAATAATCAAATAAATTGCATACAAGTGTAATACACTATTCAATAAACAACAGTACCTGTTACTCTATTAAAATTATATATATATATATGAAATAATATCGAGGTCATTTTTCGTAAACGATATTTTTAATTTATAAATATTACACTGAATCTATATGTGAAGTCTTTTAGCTGGGAGTCAGCTCCCTCGCATGAAGGCATACTCCGTGCGCACAACTGTGATAATATACTTATTTTATTATTACACATATAATACGCAATATTATGCTGATATCAATGTCGCCACCAGAAGAAAACACTAGACATGTTGTATTATACGCTCATGATATGACGTTTTTATTATGTTCATATTTTCCCCGTAGCAATGCGTTTACGGTTATCATTTTTTTTTTTTTTACGTGTTTGTGTTTTATTGTTGTTTTTCAATTGTCTGTATGCGGGTATAAATTTAAACAAAAAAAAAAAAATACGTATTCGTGTATAGTAATAATGGGTAAATTTATGTCGGTGGAGAAGAACGGCGCGACCGCGAGTCTAGCGGATCAGTTCCTGCAGTGATTTTAGTAAATATTATTATTATCATATTATTATACTGCCAACACGAAAACTGAAAGCTAAAACGATTTAATATACTTACCCTTGCAGAGTTACGATTTGCATGCAAACACGTGTTTTACGTAAAGTCCTGTTTAGTATTTACCAACTTTTGACAAGTAGTTAATTACGAGTATAAATTATTACATACGTTTTGAAAAACTTCGAACATACTGGGCTTATTTTTGTTGAATATGGTTACTTTGCATAAACATAGCCCATAGGTAAATATTAAACTTCTTACAGTAATATTTTAGTATACTTTTAATACCTATTTTTGAAATTAATTTTCATCTCACGACATTCTATAATTTATATCAACATGCATAATATGATAACACCACAAAGTTGTTTGACGAAGTGTCATTTATTTATCAAAATAATTAATACATATTTAGGTATATATATTTTTTTTCATATTGCTTATTTAACCAAAATTGCCTTAAATTGTTGTATAATACATCACCTCAGGCAATAATTTTTATTCGATATTTTGGTTTTTTAAATACTTATAAATCCTGGTTCTGAATATAATAATGTACCCAATAATTGCACGTAGGCGTGATTGCGGGACGCGTGTGTATTGGTAATTGCAGTGCCAAGCGCTTATCAGTTATATTTTTCGAACACCGGGCTGTTAATTTTTATTACATAGGTACTTACAAAATAAAATCGTTTTACAAACGAGACTAATACGCCGCGGGTTTTAATCAATCACGTCGCTAATAGAACGCAACGTCCTCCGGCGGTAAAGGATCTTTTTCAATCTACGCCGCCAAATGTATAATCCATAATAATATTGCTACGACTACTATCGTCGACGTAGTGCCTCGCTCTCACGCACTGAATACACTCGACTCTATAAAGCGATGGTTCGGGGAGAGATAAAATAAAAAATATCACGACTAATAAACACTCGGCCAGATGCCACCTGCAGGTGATTAGATATTATTATGATATAGGTGCACGCGTAGGTAAATTATAATATTATATTATAATATATGGTATATCAAACGACCGATCGAATTTAAATATTATAAATTGTATACTATTCCTTGCCGGAACTCGAGATTTTTTCGACAGTCGTTCTTGCACTCAGCTGTTTACATAATATAATTAGATTTTCGTTAATAAAACCTATTATGAAATTCATATTCGCCCATGTAAAAGAAAAGGTCAAATCACAATTATTGTTCAGAATGCAATTATACCTATATAGATAGTAAAAACAATTTTTTTTTTAGTAAAAAGCATTTAGTGCATATTTTATGCGTGCGTTGTATTATTATTGAATTGTGTAGGTACTTGATAGAATTTTTAGTTTAACTGTTTAATATTATAAGACATCCATTTATTAGACTCGATTATTTAAGTTGAACAGTATGATAACATAAGTAAACGATAAAATAATTATGTTTGAACGAAGTATTTTGTTTTCAAAGTATCTAATAACACTTAAGTAAATTCTCGTTAAAAAAAAAAACAACTACGCGCGGCCGCGCGAAATCCGAAAGATGCTTACTTAAGTAAAAAAATAAGGGGAAAAAAGTCATCCGGTCCGGATAAATAATTCGACTAATTAAAATGAATTCGTTAACGAGTCTTAATGTTTTAATGTTTCAAAGTTACAAGAATTAACGAGTTGTTTACGTTCAGATTTGGAGGTTGTAACTTGTATACCGTAGTGGAGTATAAGTTTAACGACGATAATGATTTCGCACGGCTCGCGTCGAGAACTCCAATAATGTAGTTATATCCTATTAATAAATTGCAAAATGACAAAATATAGTATTTAATATTGTTATTTCCTCTTAAAATGTCTACGTAGCAATTCGAGCGTCGAGCATCTATACGCCATACGGTATATAATAATAATGAATTACAGTTACTATAATATTATATACCCTCTATAACAATATTCTTATCATTTTTACTGTATTACTGTATTAGGATCTGTAGGTATATGTACATTATGTTATTACGTAGGTACCTATAATACTAATTTCGTGTGGGTAGGCGTGCCAATATTCTAAATAGCATCGTACGTATAAGGAGCATGTGATAATTAATACAATTTAACCTCGTCGATTTGGTTCATCGAATGTTTGACTACGTTACAATCTAATACGACAATAAAAATTCAAATGAAACGGTTTTTTTCTGCTCAAGAAAGTAGGACACCCTCAAACGGCAAACGGAAATAGCTGCTGGTGCGATATTTAAAGTATAAAATTGCTGTGTGGCTAATGGTCACATCACAGACTTTATAATGTAACTGTTCTTTGAGCCGACGAATCCACTAATGCTATCTAATACATTCGACTAACGTCGTCACCCACGTCAGATATATAGACATTCGGTATAAATATTATTTATATTGTACCTACTAGCTATCCCACCTGGTCGAAAGTCACCTCGGGTGAAAACCGAAATTTTTTTTATATTATATTATATTTAGAATAATATAATAGTCTGAACCGGCAGACTTTGTATTGCCTCATTCGATAAATAAAAAAGCTAAATTTTTATATAAACAAACTTAAAACAAACCAAAAGAATCCGTTATTTAAAAAAAAAAAAAAATGTACTAAGTAAGCGTGTGCTTAGTACGATATCAGTTATTATATCGGATGTACAATATATAGGTACGATAATTCATAAAAAAAAAAAGTAATATTAATAATCTGTAGGTATTTTAAATTTTTTTAATTTTCCGTAAAACTTTTTTAATTCCGAACATTTTCATACTCACTCACCTATTAAACCTTTTCTGGACTTCCACAAATAATTAAGACCAAATGAGCTAAATCGGTCAAGCCGTTCTCGAGTTTTAGCGAGACTAACAAACAGCATTAGATTTTTATATTTATTTTTATATGTATATTCGTTTTTCACGGGTACATTCTGTGTATACAGTATACACTATAGTGTATATTATTTTTTATAATACATTGTAAGTTCCTACATATAATAATATATTATCAGCTAACATTAGTAAATTTACTAAAACCATGTTTAAAATTTTTAAACTTAAATATTTTTGTAAAAACGATAAATTTTCAATTTTTTTTTTCGTTTTTAGCATTCAAATACAAAAAAAAACCGTTTCCTATCGTAATTCGGCGAGACGTCAATCGTTGGTATACGTTGCCGTTCGTGTTACAAACCACCGGCGTTAAGAATTCGCATACCTATTTTGTATCGAACGTATTTTTCGCGCAAACGCACGTAGCGTTTCAACGTAAAAACAATTAATTGACATTGACATGCGATCGTCCGGTGCGTGTATATAATATCGTACCGGTATCGTATACGACGATCAAAACCGCAGTCTAACAAATTATACGCATATAATATGGTATTATATAATATCAACGACTAATTCCGTCTAAATCGTATGAGGAATATTTTTTAATAGAAACGATATACATAGTACGTGAAAATATGTGTGCACCTCGAGAGGGAGAATGAGGTTCACATGTACGAACACTACAAACGCGGTCGTGGTTTGTGATGCAGGACTCTGACGATGCGGGGTATAGAGGTAGGGCGCCGAATAAACCTCCGCCACGCCGCGGAATTCGATTACGGAAAATACGCCGATGCGTCTGGCGGGCGACCGTCAACTCTCGTCGCGGATCACTTAGCGCCCGAAACGCATTAACGTCTAAATCGATCATAAATCCGTCCATCGGGCTGGACGTCGAATACCATCGATCCGTATCCCGTCGGTATATATTTATGCAAATGTACATGTGATCGCTTTTAACAACTACAACACCGTCGTCGAATATATCACTATACTATATTCACATCGGTATGTTACCTAACATATAATATTATAATAAAATGCAATACGTCAATCGTATTCGGTAAATGCATTGAGTATGTATTGACCTGCAGTGGCTTTTCGATGCATCGAGTGGTCTCAGCGGGCTTCCTTCCGCGACGTCTGTGAGATGATAATCGGTCGGAGCGTCTCGTCGTGTCTAATACATATAGTACGTATTACAGATATGTTTATATACGTTGTTGTATCGCCGTTATTATATTATATTATACATTATAATACCTACCTATTTGCGGAACCATAGTCTTTTGCCGCCGCCCCCGGGACCGTCGATGATTATCTCCGTAAGCATTCCAGCGCGAGCCCAGATTGTGTGGGAAAAAGTCGTAGTCTATCGGTCGTTGAGTCCTGCAGCACACTTACGTCACCGACCCGGCCACTAAAGCGCTCATCTCGATTTCAATCATCTCTATAAGGACAAAAAACTATCATTATTTTAAGATACCTACTCACTAAAGCAAAGATATATATATTTTTTTAAGTAACTTTATTTGTATATTTAATTATGTTACTGAACTTAAGCATATTTAGGTCTATATGATTTTACATATATACACTGAGGCTCAATATAATACCTTAGCTATACTTTCCCCAAGTTTCTACGGGCAACGACACGTGATTATTGTTGCAAATGGCAGCTGTATATTGTTGCGGCTTCGCAACCCTGGCCGGTCACAGGATTCATATTACACGAGCTTTGAGTTTCTTTACGAATTATTGATCCTATGAACTTTTCGTTTTTAACCGGTTTAGTATTTTTCCTCGTCATTCTAGTTAATTTTTTTAAATTTGGACGAGGCTTATGCAACCGATGATATGCAGTTAATTATCAGGTTGTGTAGTTTAATAAAAATAATATATTGCCCAAAAGTTTTAATATTTAAGTCGACAAAAATACTTTTATCATATACGTATATATTTTTAGACAATCGTCGTTGAACATTATACAGAACTACACGCTGGCAGTTTGTTCACGAGTTTGGCCTTTAGAAAGTGGCGTGTAGACCATATAAACAGTGGTGGGTTGGGCTTGCTTTGTTGTGCCTGGAGTTTTCCCGACCACCGAGCTCAAATCCGTCATGCCATATTATTATTTCGTTGAACATAATATATATTTACGAATACATAAAACCGTCTATGTGTGTGAGTAATAATAGCCCTTCGTACCCTTCACATTTTGACCATTGAAAATTCGTATGAAATCTACGACACACAATACCATACCGCATGCAGCCAACTGGTCGCGTGGTGTTTTCGTGATGAGGCGTAGAAGGTGGCCCGGTGTCCCCCGTCATACGGTCGTCAACGATTTACTTGGTGGATACCTACCTAAGCCAGACGAAGGACCCTGCGACAAGCCATCGCCTGCAATCGGAGACAAACGCGCCATTATTTATTATCATTACATATATTACATCTATTATTATATACCTATACAGTTCGTGTGTAACATAATCCTCGACCGGCTGCCATGTTGGACTGCTGGAACGGCCATTTTATTTGCAGACTTATAGAATTACAAATTGGTATTTTGTTTTTGTTTTATCTAACGAGTAGGTATATATTGTATGGAACGTCTAGGCCGCCATGGGGTTAAAAAGGGGTGTCGGATAGAAAGAAATGGCTGCGGTACGTATATATAATACACATAGTATTATTGTTTGTGAGACTGCAATATTATTGTGTTCGTCATTATATGCTGCATCTTTCAATGTACCTATATAACAATACATGCTTACGATGCTAAATCAAATTCATAAAAGTTAACTTTCAATCAAGTCCGAAGGTTTTTATTTATTTTTAAAACTATATATTTTTGTCTTTTAAATACTCTCCCTGCTATTACTATATATTGGATCTTAAAATAATTATATTCCTACTATTGATGCTTGTCATTGTTTGACTGTATGAGTAACTCAGGGTTACGGAAAAGGGATACGTCTAATTGTTTCCCACCTATATTCTCTGATCGCAATTATTCATAATCATGCCACCTAAATATCTTAGGTACGATTGTCGTTACATTTAAATCAATCGCATCATATCTACATGTATATTATCATCTGTGCAGTAGAATAATTATAAATTTTATTATTTATAAAAGTAAAGTTTTAAAGTCAGTTTTCAAATCATGAACGGTAGTCGAATACCCAGCTTACTCGACCAGGCTTTTGTAACTCTCCCCCCCCCCTACAAGTCTCCAAAATCTCTCTTCGAGGGCAAATCATTGTATTTAATATACCTTTGTGCTGACCGGGAAACGTCCGAACTCGCGTATTACATACTTAGACGTTTTCCTCTTATAGGACTGATAGTATTTATACTAAACTACTATTGTATGAAGGTATTATACAATATTATATAACGAGGCCGGTGATTATTCAGCCGATGGTTGATGAAATTAAAACCATTTACCTATTGTAATACCCGACAAGACTCACGCAAAAACACGAAATAATATAATAATTATACGGTTTAGTTTCGTCCCGCGCAGCGTAGGTAAGCACTGCGGTTCATAGGTTAGTATGTGTTTTTTTTTCGTCGCATTTTAGTCTTCGTGACGTTTGTCAGTCTCGTTTTTAAAACGATATTATATTATAATATTAAATTTTTTATATTGTGCGTAGTGCATGTGCAGTGTATACGAAACAGCGATTGGCCGTCGGTCCACATTTCAGAAAAATTTAATAATTACATGACGTGTCTGACGCGAAATCAGTCGGTCCGGTTTTCCAGATTAAGCACAGTCGTCGCAATCACTATTAAAATATATTATCACAATGCAAACGGTTTATGATTATGCTAGCGTGTGTGTGATATTATATATTTATGTATGTCTATCGCGTGAGATACTTAAAACCGCACTCGGCTAATTGATTTTTTTTCTCCGTCGCGTTCGTGGACGGTGAAAAAAAAAGATAATTTAATTCTACAATCGTGTAAAACAAAAGGAAAACAATGTTTTACACAATGTTATATAATAATATAATGATATACCTGCGTACATATTATTATAAGCGTTATATTTTCATTCTCACGGCGCGTCGAAATCCTTCATTCCCTTCCCCCGGCACACCCGGTCGATCCGATTACCGTACGTCCGTACGCCGTACGGATTCGCACAAAATGGCCGCTCGTACAACTCATAATAATAATATATAATACAGCAATGATGGTATTATAGATGGTGCGTAGTATATATACAGTATTAATTTATGCTATATGCGAGTAAATAATATTATAGTCATCGATACACGCGTGATTGAAAAATAATGATAAATATCTTTACATTTTTTGGATCCGAGTTTTTCCGGCTTTGGTACGTATTCGGTTTGGGTATATTATGTTAATTTCTATATGTACAACACAAAAGTGACTTTAGCGTATATGACAATATTATTACTTATTATATATTATTATAGCGGATGTTCGTCGTCGTCGTTGTCTTTTAGTATATAATGTTTATCTGATCTGACCCAATACTCGGGCGGTGTACAATATAGGTGCACTATGGCGTGCGAATACAATAATATAACGAACGGCGTTTTCGCACGACTGACTGTTGCGGACGATATCAAGATATACGTCATCTACCTGTAGGTATATATGAGTCTCGACCGGCAGAAATATTTATTTATTTTAAAACTGTAAATCGTCTCGCCGTTATTGTTATTATTATTTCAGTCCCGCCACCGCCATGTGGAAGACCGAGATGTGCTCGAGAAGCAAGAGAAGTCGTCGCGTGTTATCCGGCAATATTCGTCGGCCCAGTGAAATAAAATGGTAACCGTCACGAAAAGCGACACGATTTTTGGCCATTGCCACCTACACCGTGGCGGTGGAATGCGTGGTTTTTCGTTATCGTAGTTAACACGCATTGGATAGAAATTTTATAATATAATCTAATCATAATGTATGATATGATATGTATATGTATATTATATAGGTAAAAGTAAAGGTCTGCATATATCGAGCGTTATAACTCAAACTGACTGTGATGGAATTTTCGTCGATCGCTCAGTCGTAAAAATGTGTTAAAGTATACGTATTATTTAAAAACCATCCATAATGAATAACTTTTCATTATTTTTCTATGCTTGATTTTCGCAATTATAACACCGCGGGTTTGCGTTCACCGGTCTATGTATACTATGTAGTCATAAGATGGTTTTACACGAGTTGAAATAAATTTAATTTGCTATCAACTGGGTATTGAAATGTCTACGGCGTATCGTAATGTATAATGAGAAAGATGTTTATTATGATAAATATTCTATGTCGAATGATATTATATGGTCACGTTTTGTGGGAATTGTAAAAGAAAGCTCTATAGAATATATCCGTTTGAAATTCTCTATGTGGCGTACAACACCTGTACGACTGTTTATAGTATAATAATGTGCGAGTATGGGTGTACTTATACCATATTGTGTGAAAAATCATTTCTAGTAAAGCCGGAATCTCGTCCAAAAGGGCGCCTGACAAAATTGAGAAGATGTAAAAAAAAAAAACCTGTAAGGGGTGTATGAAATACGTTCTTGAGAATAGCTTCATGTGTGTGATACGTACAATATATCATAATATCGCGTATATAATATATAGGTGTGTGATAATAATTACGATCGCTCTCAGACTTTCAACAAAACTACTCTTCTCGCGCCCGTCGCGACCCTTCAGTACCGACGCACACACATATATAGGCAAGTGCAATATATATACATATATACATGTACGGACTAGACGAGCTCGTAATTACTTTTCATCGTTTTTTTGTCTCTGCTGCTCGTTCATTACATGACGACGACGACCTGAGTACTTACCACGACGCACATACACACACAAACTATAACTCTTAGATGTGTATATACGAGTGCGTATGCATATATATATAATATATATCCGGACAAGTGTATATATAGTCATGTGTGTGAGGCCCACCCCCTCCCACGCCTAACCGCCATTCCAATCGTCCCGCGCGCCAAACAAGCGCGTAATATACGAGAAGCAAAAATTACCGTCGTATCGTCCTGCACACGCCCGTTCATTAAAATGTGTGAAGCATTGTTACGCGACACCCCGGAGAAAGGCGCCGCGCCGTTTGTGCTGCACGGTGCAGTGTACAGTGGTGTGCAATTCATTTCGCACAGCCCACTCGACTATTATTACTGCTGCGCGCCGACATTGATCTATTGCCGCCACCGACATTTTTTTTTTTTTGTCACCTCTTCGTCATCATCGCACAGTCGGTTTCCTCGATATATTATTATTATTGTGTACTTACATATTACACGGTGCCACCGCCACTCGAATATATACTTTATACTATTATACATGCACAGATATTATAATGTATACTGTCTGCTTTTTTGTTTTCCCTCCCCCATCACTTAGAAGTTATATTACGCGTACTTGTATGATTAATTACGACACGTCGAACGGTGTATTATATTATATTAGAACCCTGAGTCTGGAGTGACGGTTATTATATGTCGTGAAGCTCTTGCCGGATGAGAACGTATATTATAATATGATTGCAATCCACTCCGCGTATCATATGATTGTATGTTTTTCCCGATTCAAACGAACCTCTTATCCATATTATGCATATTATATAGGTGCCAAGTGTGCCAATTCATATGAATCTGACTTACGCACGGGATTGGTGACTCGACAACAGCAAAATATGCGTAAAATATTTACGACCGCCATATAAAGTAAATTGGTTTTCGGTTTTATGTATCGACGCGGAGATTGAGGTGAACTCGTTACCGCGTGGCACTTCTAAAACTAAAACCTCTGACCAAGAAAAAAAGAGCGCACTTGAATATCTGACACATCGTGATCGTTGAGTTGTAACAGGTATGCCGCGGAGAGCAGTTCAATTCGCTTATTATATCCACGTACATTTATTGTAGAGATTATTATTTTTCGTACCCGCAGAAAAGATTTAACGATTCCGTTGCGCAGCCCAATTACTATTCTTTCTACGCCATTTGTTTTATTTATCCAGACAGTACCGTCAATACCAAATAAATAAATAAATAACACGTCCTCGAAGTGAAAAACATTTTCACGACTCTTTCAATCGCACTTGCGGCGCTCTGTCATCTATATATATAGTCGACTTTTATTTTATCCGATGACTTTTGGTTGTTACATACTTACATAATATATTATATTGAATTGAACTTCTATAGCAGGTGTTTTGAGCAAAAGTTGCTTTTATTTTTTTTCTTACTATTCTTTGACAGCATATACAATATATAATATATATTACCTATAAAGTTTTATATAACCAACTAATTATCCACTTAATAATCTGTCATTAAGTTCGTTCGCCCATCTTAACTATTTGTAATATTATATAGATGTGTATTATATAATTATAAAAAGTTTAGTTTAACGGTACAAATTTAATAGTATATGGAAAAAAGCGAACCCAATTCTCTATCCAATTTCTGTGGTTTTTGAACTATTTTTGAAAAAAAAATAGGACAACCTGAACGAATATATATACATTCACAGACTGTGATGTATAACTCGTACCTTTAAATCCAAAAAGTTTTTAGTCTAGTTACTCTAGTTATGCGTAATAGTGGGTTTAAATCATCTGCAATAAGCCGGGGAAAACAAATCGAAATAACTATTCATATTTAATATTTAGTTTACTAAATATGCATTAATATGCATATAAGCATAGGTTTACCTATGCTTATATAGTTATATATTATTTTATATGTATAGGTATGTACATAATATATATGTAGTTCCGCGGCAACATTAGTAAAGTAAAAAGTAAAAAAACACAGTAGTTTAATTCCCACAAAAGCTGTCGTAATGCAATAATGAATAACTATATAACAATAACAACGATGGAGTATTTTGTACAATATTTATATATACATAAAGTTTAGTATTCGCTGTGGAGAGAGAGAAAAACAGGACTGCAGATGGAACCTAACCTGTGTAAGAACGAGAGAGAGAGTACGTTGAATGAACGTGTTTATAATCCCGGTAGTTATTTTTCGCTGTACACTTTTATACTACATTAATCTTACACCACCGCAATTACGCGTGCAGTAGTGTAACCGCAAAAATGTGGTTTACTTTTTTTTTCTACCGTTAATCATATTTGCATAAAACCATAGTCTGCATGTACTTACTCTATTAAAGTACATTTAACCGGATAAACGTTTATTTCGTTTTCATTATTATTCGATATTTACGAAATGAAATATTGCGGTATGTAATCTCTTATACCTACAAGCTGTAATGTTTTGCTGCTATTTGATAAAAAAACACGTTTAACTAGATTGGAATTATTTACGACCAAATTGACTGCATTTTTTTCCCTCAGTCTGCAGTTGGTGTGTATAGTTTCGATGCAAACCTCTGGAAAATATATTTTATAATAGCATTTGTTCCGCAGTGTATTATGTTAAACCTTAAAACGTAGGTTTTAATATTATTATTATCGAATCACATCATACAATATGCTGTTGGCCATTTAATTTTTTTTTTTTTAAATAACGATTATACGCAACAAAAACGTTCTACTGCAGTATAGTTATTGCATATGCCTACATCCGAAATGCGCTTCATGTGTAGCCGTTACGTTTGCCCGGTAACGAATGAGGAGAAGTGTTCGCGTAAGTTAATTTCCCGCTGGAAATTGCGGCCAAACGAATCTGATTAACGCAAAGTTTGAATTTCAAACCACTAATATTACATGACGTGGTTTGTACAATATCCGGTTAGCGTTTCCAATAAATATATAAATATATTATAATATATACCATCTCTGTACCATATATCTATACACCTGCAGTGTGTCCGTAAAAGCCAATAACACGAAGAATTCAATTCTTTATAATATTATATTACGTGCACGTATTGTATTATATATAGGCGTGTTTGAATTGCACGTATGACCGGTGTAATCGACGAGACAATAATATGCTTAAGTATGTACGCGACTTGCGGTTGTCTGCGAATTTATACGTTTGTCCTAATTCGACAGATAAAATGCATTTGACGCGGTGTGCGGTAGGTATAGGTACGAAAAGTAGACGACACCGACACCGACAATGACAACATTTATTGACGCGCGCGTACCACCGTGCCGCCGCCCTTATACTTACGCTGTCTGTTATTACGCGTCGCGTATATATTATTATCGCTTATACACTTGTATATTATATTATATTAGATGTTTATGTGTGTGTATAATATAGTACCTTAGTGGAAAACCGTGTAACCGACCGACATTCATCAAACCCGCGGCGGCGCACATCGAAATCCGTTTACCTGTGTGAAACAACCATCCCTTTGCGCGTATATATATACGCTGACAACACCTCTCCGGGGACGTTGCGTATTAACTATTAGTGGTGTACTTTATAATAATAATATAGGTATAGGTTCGATGTCATATTTTCCAATTATGCGTATTTATATGATACTTATAACATTTGTGCGATGATGATATTATAACATATTATTATTACAGTATCGTACGTTCCAATATCACAGGTCCCGTCGTAAATGAAAAATAATATTTTTTTAAAGGAGCGCGCGTATACTACGTATTATATTGTTGCCGAGGAAATGACGGAACAAATGTGGGGGTGGGGGGTACTTTGGTCTTATTGTTGTGGTGCGGGCGCAGTAAAATATTTTTCGATAAACGAAGAATTCGAGGCCACTGCGGTAATTACACACAGACAATATTACGTATTATTATTATTAATGCGTTATACCTATTTGATGTGCCTACCTACCTGTAATAGGTATGCATGATGCGTATTATACGTACGACAATGTAAAAACAGCTCGTCTTTATATATAATAGACAATATTTTTACTGCCGGCTGCAGCTATATTATTATTATTATTATTGTAGGTACGTCGTTATTTACCCGCGAGCATCGTTATATATTACATGAACATTTAAGTAATGGTTTTTTTTTTTTTTATCACATTTATTTAGACGAGTAAACGTGTGTTTACCGTTTTTTGCAATCACGTTAAATGGTGCATTTTTTTCTCGTACTCCACCGTCCGTATTATAACTTTGGGATTAAGCTACCCATACGTATATTATACTTCACGTGCGCGCGTGTAGCTTGTACTACCTCTGCAATGTGTGCGTAGGTAGGGAACAAACATATACTTATTATACTTATATTGTGCTCGAAATTGAATAAACCGCGACGAAACGGAAAAAGCATATAATACCGTGTACACACGATGTCGCGCCGAACCCGCGCGCGGTGGCGGTGGCGGATGATCGAGGCGGGCGCGCGTTCCGGTCGATCCCTCCACGAGTAATTTGCTTAATAGTTTTGAGGTTTTTTTTAATCATTGCCCGCCGCCACGGCATTCTGTCGGAAAACTTTTTTGTTTCCCCGCTCACCTACACCGGCGCCGTCATCGCTCGCAAAACACATATATGCACTAATATACAACACAACAATAGGCCGGGGCAATATCGCGCACACACGTGAACACGTACACAGCTGTGGTGGCGGTGGGGTACGTCGTCATCGTGTGGGTATGTGGGTGCGTTTGCCTTATATACGTATAATGGCGGCGTAATGGCTGACGGTTGACGGCTTGTGAGTCTTGCACACATACTATACACACACATTTATATATATATATATATATATTATATGAGCGGACGTGCGCGCGTTCTTCGCTCCTGTGGCCGCCGCCTAGTGAAATCTGACACTGACAGTGATTCATATTGTTGTCCCCTCGCTCGGCGCGACCCATAACCTCCCCTCAAACCCCTCACACCGTTCGAATAAAGTCCCCCCACCCATCACCCCTCAACCATTCTCCCGGGCACTGCAGGGCTGACTCGCTATGGTACACACTCATACACACACATTTATAATATGTGTGTGTGTACGGGGCGCTCCGTCATCATATTTAATCAGCTTTTGTGCTTGGTTGGCCTCTTTTTGTCGTGTTTATATGTTCGTGTCTGTGTGTGTACGTATGCCACCCCCTCCCTTAAACATCGCCCCCCTATACCTGCGTATACCGTTAAAGGAAAAGTTATTTTCCGACCGATCCCTGCTGCAGCACTACCCACCCGGCGGCCCTTCCACTCCGCGCACCGATCCGACGACGGGTATCGAGTCCTCTCGGTGCTCTCGCTGGAAGTTTAAAAAAGAACGTTTGCGTATTGACGTTCAGCACGCTGGGAATTACGAAATTATAGTTTATTTCCTCCTCGTGCCGCCAAAGAAGCGTCGTTTGTTTTACAAACATTATTTTTCTTGAATTTTATTCATTTTTTTCAAACAAAAATATCCGACAACTTTTTCTTTTACTTCGCAAAAGCAACAACAATCGTAGTAAAAAAAAAAATGTTTAAGAGAACAACGAGATTCGTTTTTTTTTTTTTTATTGTTCATTAGAGATCAAACCAAACGAGTATACTACCACATAACTTGGTTAGTATTATAAAATAAAATATATCATTTTTATATACAAAAAAAAAAAGGAACAAAAATTGTTTTTAAATCTTACGAACAACTATTCTTGAAGTACTCGAGTATAAACTAAGTAAATACAATAAAAATAATTCTGTTCATTTAATTTACTTATATCTTGTAGTATTTTACCTTAACTCGTAGACGGTGTGTTCGATAAACACAAACATACATATTATTATACATTTGGAACGATAACGATGCAGCTGACGACAAATTCGAGCGTTATTGAAAACGGCCTTCCCCGACGTAATAATCGTTACGATTCGAATTTAATCGCGTTCGTGGGACGACACCACGACAGTATGCGTGTAGCCAACGCCAATTATATAATATTATTTTGCATAGCTGGTAGGCAACTAGTCAAAACAAATAAACGCTTGTTTACGGTGCGCAACGCGCATAACATGATATATAGGCTGATGGAGTAACAATCGCGATTGTCTTGCATTTTATAATATTTTCGTTGAGTCCAGATACCTACGCATATTTTATTATATTATTATTGATACCATGGTACGGGTAACTCCGTAACACAGTGGCACACTTATGATAATATATTATACCTATGTGATATAAGTATGTTTAATGGTATCGTATATTTGAATGCGCAAAGACATCCAGTGATTTAAGTCGGGCGATCGTTGAACCCGAACGGGGAAGACGTGCCGAACGCACGCACGGCGCCAGTTTGTCGCGTTCGAAAGTTTTTTCTTTTTTTGTCTGTTCCGCCGCTGCAGCAGTTGTTGTCTTCTTTTGTTTTAGGTACCTATATAGTATACATATATAAATGCTCTCAAACGCGGCAGCTTAAGCCATAGTTAATTACAAAAAGACAATTAAATACGTGAATTACTTTTTTAAAGAAACGGCGAACTTTGAGTTCGTGGTGTTCTTTTGTGGAACGCGGTGCGACCCCGAATTAAAAGATCTTATAATATTGTAATATGGTTGTGCAGTTGTATTTATATCTGTCTTAGCTGTAAACCGTGTGCTGTGTCTATGGGGTGTAACCGTGATCGGTAAGTTTTAGTTGTACGGTGGAAGGGGAGAAAAGTGGTGAACCATTGCGAAAACTGCATGAATTGCGTGGTACGTTTATTGTCACAACGATCTCATAATTATATGCACATTTGAGTATTTTTTTGGAATTTTTCTCATTCAATAAAACACAATTATACATTATATGTATTGCAATAATTACACCAATGGTATTCTGTTAAATTATTTGCGGATTAAAGACTACAAGCAATATGTAATAGCGTTGTATGCATATACCTATGCATCGATCGATTCCTCGCCCCACACACACGACGATGATGACTTCCGTCATATAAAATATTGCATATTATAATATATAATGAACGACTGAGGAACCTCGTCGTGCGAATTATTTCGATTGCTAACGAGCAATGTAATAATAATAATATTAATAATGATAATATTTTTATTACGTATTTGTATTATACTGGCGCGTAAAACTCATTAACGAAATGCATCGTTCCCGCTGCACCGTATACACTGTGCATTAATGACGCATACGCGTAAAAAGTTCTCGAAACGCTCACGCACTGTACAGAGTACCCGTATTATAATAGGTTATATTGTAGGTACGTATACGGCGTCAAAAGTGGGTAGGTTCATACGCGTGAATTTACGACAAGTAGACATTTATATATTATGCACGATATAGTATGTACGTATACTAGTTATTTTTCTCGCTCTCTTTTCGCACGCGCGCACACACACGCACACACACTCCGTAGCCTTACTCCATTTTAATAATAATGATGATAATAATAATAATGGTAATATAATGGGTGCGTTTATTTGTTTCTTTTTTTTTTTTTTTGAACCGGGGAAATATTTCTCGATCGTTGCACACGAGTTGTAGAACACATTATTTTATACGATATACCGTATATAGTGCGTATATCATACAACCTACGCCCTGTGTGCTACAACTCATGTGCCACCGTAATACGGCGGTGGGTATACGATGGGTCCTACTGAAGTGCATGTATACATATAGTGCACGTGCGCGGGGTCACTACGCATCCGGTGTCGATTGAAAGCTCTCTTCTCTAATTGTTACTACGCGAAAACAAAAACAAAAGTCCTACTACACTCAGTATTTGGCTTGCTTTCACCACCGTGTCAGAAACTCGGCTATAATATGTAATATACTCATTACTCATCGGTTATACTATAATATTATATATTTACTGTACCTATAACGGTAGGATACCTATAGAACATTATATTATATATTATACTATATGTGGTGCCCATTGCCCAAGCTCCCGACGATGACGATATCCTACGTACCTATTCTACACGTATACACGTCCGCTAGAGTAGACCCATTGGTATACTGGAGAGATGGCCCGGCAACCCTTCGTTTTCACACTTAATCAACACCAGCTTTTCCTAAGGGTTTTTTTTTTGTTTCGCGTCTCTCCTGCACCCCATGCCATCATCCCCCTTCATCGGATCCACACCACCACTCCCGTCATTCACACGCTAAATAATGGCTGCCGTTCCGTCCGCAGACCCCGCGTTCATATATGTACGTAAAGCGCCTCCGTCGAATGCGTATAATAATGTATTATGTAACTCGCAGGGACTGCCACTGCACGAACCCACGTAAGCCGACGTCCCGCTCCCCACTGCGTATCGTCGGGCCGTTGTCGACGCAATATTTAGCAAGGAGCGTCCCTCCACGTCATACGCGTTCTATGTATTGTATACAATACGACTTGACGAATATTATAATACGCGTCCCGAATCTCGGAATACGATCGCCGAGGAGCTCGAAGGGCGGTAACCGGACGTGACCGCCCATATCTCGACAACCGTAGCCGCCATAATCATAACAGCGGACCGCGGTGGACAGAGGAGCGCCTTTCCGCACCCACCCTACATACCCGTTTCTGTAGACGTATAGCGGAAAAACCACCACCGCCGGTTTTTGTTTTTTGTAATATATTATACCTAATATTATCCTCTATGTACACGCCGAGGGGGACATTCGATACGGCCACCGAATTTCACAGGTTTCCCCGTCATGTCCGCCGCCGACAACCACATCCACCATAATATAATATGATATTATATAGTATTTCATATATGAATATATAATCTAATATTCGTACTGCGAGCACAAACCACGACTGCGTCTGCAGATAAGGGATATTTAATAATATAATAGATAATAATATGGTTTTTTTTATTTATATATATAATCGTCGGCTACTTCTATTTATAATGTACGCAGTGTGCTCTTATATGGTTGTGGTATCTCCTCAACGGGTGGTACCACCCCGATTATCGTCCTACATTCATATTGTGTATTATTTATTAATATTATTATTATTATGTATTCCGTGAAATCGGCTTTATATGTTTTTACACATAGGTACCTCTACCTAGCTATACCTTTAGGAATTACGATTTACGTCTATACCCTTTCAGGGGTTTCGTCGTTCCACGAATAATATATAGGTAATATAAATTTTGCTCCGGGGGTAAAGAAACGAAAACTGTATATCGAAAAAAGCCATGTAGGATTCGTATACCAGCAGGGCTCTCAGTTATACTATTATACTATTTCTAGGGCGTCGTTTTATTATTTTATTCATTTTTTAAACGAAAAAAGTGCCTCGAAAACATAACATATTATATACATAATACATTATACACGTTTCGCTTGTTTTACTGAAAGCTGTATATTTGCATATGCATGCAAAAGCGCGTGCTTAATGTACAAACTCCTCTTTCTTAGTCACGATCATCGTTTTCACCAGTTTTGACTAAACTCGATCGTTTCACGCGCGATGATGTCGCAGGTATTTATCCGTATATTTATTCAAGTATCACGACTGCTGGTATATATTATTAATCGCAGCCCGCAAAAGAATGCGATTCGAATTTTCCAATATCTTAGTTTACGACATAGTACCATGGCTTATACGAATAGCTAATACACGACAAAGTTGAAAATGTTGAAGGTACATAATATGCAATACGTAGACCGAAAAGAAGACAATGTAATAATTCTATCGGAAAAAAAATTCAAAACGTGATTTGAACGCGAACGTCGCGTAAAATCGAAATAACATATGTATGACCTACATACATGTATAATATGATACAGTTGTGTACATATAGAGTGGCGACAGAAGAATTGTTTCTCGGGAAAAATAATACATAGCATTCGTCATTATTAAAACAGTGTGGTTCTGTTGTACTGCTGTAGCATATAATACTCCACGTATGTGGAGTCTAACTATAGTATTGCAGAATATACTAATATAGAACATAGATTATAATATAATATATTTTTAGGAACGTTTATATTTTTTTTACTACGAGTCTGGAAAATTTGTTGTCTTTTGGTAAATGTGCTAATGACTGCCGATTCAGTATCAGATGATTGTCCATACAGCTGAACAAGGATCAGTCACATCGATACTACGATTATGTGTATTATATTAAAATTCAATGATAAAATTGCTTAAAATAAAAATGATTATTAATTATTCGTTGTCGTGGTTTTAAACTATTATATACGTCTCTTTTTTTCATCCCCAATGTCAAACACGACTGTGCACCGCACCATAACGGTTCGTACACATACACCAACAATGCGCTCGGTCCATGCATATATATATAATATATATATATAAAGAAAATCAAAAATTTAAAAAAGAAATATTCCGCGCCGGCAAATCGATTCGTCATGACCGCCGCCGTTGTCCGAGCTGTCCGATCGTCTCTCGTGCTCGTAACATAATCCTATAACATTATATTATATTGTATACACACACACGTCCACCGTGCCCTGACAAATGATGACCAGACACATTCTTCAATCGCGCTTACCATAATATTATATAGACAAGCACCTATCATGACGTATGCGTATACAATATACATATATTCGGTCAATGGTCGCGTTACGCGTCACTTAGGTGCGACATATAATATATATATGTATGTAATAAATATTCTTGGCTATATATATTTATAGACGAAAATGGGAGACGGCAAACGATCGTTTAGTAATCATTACAGAAATAAACATTTATGTAATTTTTACGTTCTTCCGTATAATGCGCCCGCGCCACGCTGTAGCGACCACCGTGTAGACGACGCGTTCGTAGTTGTTATAGGTATACAAAGTAAAAACGGGCAAGAAAGTTTATAGTGCCTATCGTCAGAGGAGCTGCAGACAAATAATAATGTCGTGAGGAATGTATAGAAAATATCTCCGCCGCCATAATATAATAATACAATAACTGTTGTGTTATCGGTTGCTTCTGTAGAATTATTTTGACGGACGACACAACAGAAACTATAAAGGTAGAATATAGAATAATAATAATTAATACAACATAGTGTATATCACGGCCAAACCGGATGAGTGTAGACTGTAGACGGTGTGTGCCTCATCATGTCAACGCCGCCGGATGCGACGTGAAGTCAAAAGCTCGGCGGGAGCCGTAGAGCGCCATCCGTCTAGTGATATTATATTATTACCATAGAATAAATTATTAGAAATCTCTTCTGACAATCATGATAATATGTGAAAATCCGCGCATGGTGTACGTTATAGTACACGTCATAATAGTGGCGATGTAGGTACCGATATAGACAGAATAGGTAATATCTAAAACTCCCCTCGATTCGTCTCTGCGTTATTTGGTGGTCTCAGATACAGAATAATGTACCCACTCGTGTATAATCATGTTATTAACTCTAATAATTATTAAGAATAGGATAATGCTTGTACAGAGTACATTATTATTAAACCTGTATTAATCCACCGCCGAGAATCGACGTTTCCCGTATATAATATAACACACACACTGTATATTATAATATGTTTAGTATAATATATTGTGCATAACAACAATGGTCTATGTAGAACGATTGCACTATATTATAATATATTCGCTTTCTAACCTTATGCAGTGATGCTCACTATTTTGTCTCCTAGAGTAAGATCGTGGATTTTGCGAGGTACCCCGTGGCCATTCATCTCCACTTACCACACTTAAAATATTATACTCATTATAAATTCTTATATAAAAACTGAATAAATTTTGTGAAAAGAATATAACATTGATTCACTCTATGAGGTATTGAATGTTTACTGTTAAAAGAATGACACACTGCGTGTATGAAACGTCCGAAATCTTGGAAAAATCTCGTAACTAACCACGTAAATAATATTGTTTCAGATTCCGGATAGACAATACGGATCACATAATTGACGTGAACAAAGGAAACCAGCCTTTCGAATACGACCAAGTGAACATTGTGTGTCCCGTGTACGCGCCGGGGACACACGAGTCGGACGCCGAAAAGTATATCATTTACAACGTAAGTATACAATTTACATGTTATAGGTACATATAATTTATTTATAGTTTATTCCTATTACAATTGTTTGACTATAATATAATGTGAACAATGCACATCTAAAACGATTCATAGACCTGCAGCTTTTATAATAATTTTTTGAACTACTCATAATACATGGCGCATTAAGGGAGTAGAGCCAGTGGCGTAGATACGATTTTTTTCTGGGGGGGGGGGGTTATATTATATTTATGATAAAAATGACGAGATA
>VUJU01000484.1:91830-102773 GCA_009835225.1 Aphis craccivora
CCGTAAATGCGCCACTGGGTAGAGCTGAAATGTGTGTCGTATTATCGCACTCGAGTCCGGAAAGTTTTCTCCCAGTCAGCAGTTACACACCGCGGTAGTACATGATATTACTTACGAGTATACCAATGTCATACTCTATTATTATTATTTATTTATTTCCACTACAGCGATGGACAATAGGATCATTGTCTATAGCCGCTAAGACGACCTTTAACTCGGTCGATTTCAACGACTCTTATTAATACCACCGCGTGTGACGGTAGTGGTGGTGATGTTGGCGGTGGGATTCGGGCAGGTGGTAGTGGTCGAAAGATATAGATAAGACAGTGAAGCGCTGCACGCTGTTAGCGCGTCAGCCGAGTGGTAAATTTGGCATTAATAGCAGCGACGTTCGTCGCCGCCGAGGCGCGTATAACTTTTCGGCCTTTTCAAACTGCCGACTAATTGACGGCGGCCACTGACTTTATTGTTGTAGCACAATGCCGCCGCTTTACACCGCGGCCGATTTACAAGTTTTTGTTTGCCAGCGTCTGTGGAGAATTTCATCACTGATGAGCTGTAGTCTCTCTCTCTCTCCTCTTTCTTTATCAAAAACGCCATTGTAATGTATATATATATATATATATATATATATACGATCCCTGTAAATAATATAATATTGTTCGGTACACTCGAAAAAGCTGCAGCGTCCAACAAAACACCGGAGCACAATGGTGGAAGAGACTCAACGAAATTCGTTTCAAAACCAGAATTCGTAGTCAGTAAATGAGATTTTAACTCGTTTGCCAAAAATCAAAATAAATTAACCGTAAAAATAAAACAATAAAACCTTCATATTTATATATTTTCATATGCATATATAATCAAAAAAACGCTTTTCCGTCAAACTGCTTTGGTACCTATGTTTACTGCTTATACCTACCTATAATAACATTATTATTATAATCTTCCAAAACGCATTTCGCGTACATATAATTCTAAAACGGTTTCCTTTGTCTTTTTCAGGTGTCCAAAGAGGAATACGATATGTGTCGAATCACTAATCCCAATCCAAGGATCATAGCGTACTGCGACAAGCCTTATAAACTTATGTATGTCACAATAACATTCCGGTCGTTCACGCCTCAGCCCGGTGGACTCGAATTTCAGCCGGGACAAGACTACTATTTTATTTGTGAGTATTACTGCTGCTATATAGTATATATATATATATAATATGCGTCAGTCTAATAAAATATCCACGTTAGGCACGCCGTAAAAGTACAATGCAGATAATACTACTCGAACCGGCTAAAAGTTATATATATGTTGTTATTCTTAAAAGCTTTAACTCGTCGTAAAAAAAATGAGACCCAGGGATGATGACGATAAACTCGTCGACGCGTAATGACGCCGCAAGGGGGCTGGTGCCATCGTTTTATTACCGGCCGACAAAATATCATAACAATATATTATGGCGAATCAATATATATGGCGGCCGTCTTCGAGTTTCGCTCTGCCGAGATGAATGGCACAGCGAGTCGTCCAGTTATTAGAACTTATCGTTAAAAAAAAAATATGTTTATTATTAAACCGCGAGAGTTAAGTTTGGCACGACCTGAAACCCGATCATATCTGGATGATTCAACGAGAATCGACCCTCCGTATAAAAATTTTGCTGAAAAAAACATGTTCTCGTACTTCCGTAGCTGCCGTGTATATTATAAAATTATTATGTGATATACAGAATTGCTGATATGCCAAAACATCCTTTAAAGTCAAGAACTCATCAGTGTGACATTTTTCTTTTATAATTTTTTTCATTACATTTGTGCCCTCGTTTTAAACGTATACAATTTTGGTCCATCGTCATACTGACCGACTGACACTTGCGTTTTATTTTAGCAGTTTCCGCTTAGAACTGAATCCTCGAGTTTATTTTTTCGGGACAATCTCGTTTATATTACGACTACTAGATTTAAAAATATATGTAGATTCACTAGCACTTAAAAAAAAAAAACCAATCAAAAACTATAGAATTGTTCGCTATATATTTTATGGTTTACTTTGACAAAACCATTACTATACTATTGCGCATGAGAATAAATTAATCTTATACACCGTTTAAACTTACCAGTTAATACAACGATGTATTCATATCTTTTTACAGCCACTTCGTCCAAGGATGACATCCACCGCAGAATCGGCGGCCGCTGCTCCACCAACAACATGAAAGTCGTGTTCAAGGTGTGCTGCAGACCAGAAGACCAACAAAACAACCAGAGTGAGTACTTTGCAAATAATATCTATCCAATACTACGTCGAAGTCATTCCTATTCGTTGCACTATAGATCGTGAACAGCCTTATCGAAATTATGCTATTCATATGTTATTTTAACTCTCTACAATCATCACAATAATGTGCTTGAAGGGGGGTAGATATTTTTATTTTTTATCTTAAATTTTAGATATCATGTTAAACTATCTATATTTTCTTTATAAACAATAAAGCTAAATAAATTTAAAAAAGAAAAAAAAATATATATATATATGTACATTTTTATATCATTTAAAATTTACGATGGATGTCCGTTTTTTGTAGACTTGGCCCCCCGACCAACGCAGAACGCCGGCAACCCTCAGCGGCTACCAGTGCCGGGCAGTACTCACGGATATCCGGCCCGACCTCCGTCTGTATATGCATCGTCCACACAGCAACCATCGTTGGCCGGCAAGCAGCCTCCGTTCGGCGCCACCGGACCGTCAGTGCACAACAACAACAAGCCGTCACACAAAAAATCATGTAAGTTTATATTGTATATTATCATCCATTTTTATTGGACCGTGTCGCGGACTCAGGACGAAGGTTAAAGTTCTATCGCTGTATTTGGAGAAGGAGGATATGGTTTTTCTCTGAGATCGTATTTTAGCTCAAAAACTACTAGACGGTGAGATTCGTTTTGAACGCGGAAACGTGCTTGTGTAGACTCCCAAGTTTTGGAACCGATCTCTTTCGTCGTCAAACGAGTCAGCGGTACAAGTGTACAAGTGTTTTAATAATTTTTTCGCTTCTACGATGCGTCTGCGCTGTGTCTCAAAAATAAATATTATTCAAAAATTTTACCATTGCGTTTTCGCTCGTCTGTTCACAGCCGAATACGACAAGCATCCCAACGAAGTGGTCAAGAATGAAGAGCTCACGTACAACGGTGCCGGCGCCATCGTCGCCGGAATTTCGGCAAAGGCGTTGGTTGTTCTAGTCCTCGTGGCCATCGGTGCTTACGAACAGATCATACATCGATAAACGGTCACCGCTCCGCTAGGATTCCCTTCTCACCCCCTCATCAACACTCCACGAGATACGACAAGCGTATATTTATCGTAAGAATAATAATATTATGTGACATATTATTATTATTGCATTATTGACGACACACTGTGTACATACCTACCTAAATGGTGTTTTTATTTTACTATAATATTATATAATATACATGATATGATTATTATTATTATTATTATTAAACTCTTGTAAATATATATAAAACATATATGTATATATAAATACATATAATATATGATATTATAAACAAACACCTCCGATAATAACGATAATGATAATCCTCCCCTTCCCATGAGTAATTATAATTATTATCAATATTATTATTATTATCTATTATTATTATTATATTATTATTATTATATATTATTATTATTATGATCATTATTATTATTACTATTATTATTTGTACATAACAATATTATATATAGACATGCATAACGTAGGAAAACGACTATATATTATATTTATATATAGGTACACGATAATTATTTTATTCCGACGAATAATCGAGAACAATGTTTTATTTTTTACCGTATTGTATCACTTCAGACAATTCTAAATTGCCGGACAACAATTTTTTTTTTTTTTGTGAATCCTCTTAACTTATTATTATTTACTGTATAGGTTTGCCATAATAACATAATAATATTATAACGAACGTGTATACGGGGACAACGACGGTATAGGTATAATGCACCGCGAATTAAAAAAAAAAAAAAAAATTGATCATAATTATTCATAATAAACAAATATTATGTCGCAGTCTTTTCGCCATCTGTACAGCCAAGTGCCATTTTACCGGTTCCGCGACATTAATAATTTTGTATTACACTCTGTTCGGGGTAGGCCTTACCGTCGTCTCCATTCGATACGACACACGTATAAATATTTAATATTATTATATCGATCGATATAATAGTTAATTAATACACTCTTCATTATGTAATATATTCATATATATAATTATCGTACGTCTATAATATGTTTTATATATAAAAGTAAAAAAAAAGTGAAATTATTAGGGTACCTATGTGTGTGCATGTGCGTGTGTGTGTGTATCTGCGTGTATGCATATTTGATTACAGTATTCTCGTTATTCTATTATCGGTTATATTTGTAATTTAATTTCTGTGATCGTTAATTTTTTAAACATTATAATAATATAGAGACATTTTGACCGTGATCGTATATCTATATAAATTTAGTTTCTTTTATAATATTATGTACAACGAGAAAGAGTATGGTATAGGTACCTACATAAAATAAACACCTATATTTATCTGAGTTACATAGGTGCGAGTGCAAAAATATCACACACACACACTCAGCATTCGTACGATATATACTTATTTAAATATGTTTTATTCTTTCCATTCGTTATCTAATTTATTTTTATTTTTGTCATCACTTCATAGTATTATAATATATAATAAAATGTATGTATTTTTTTTTTTAACGTTTTTATTACGTTTGTGTGAAAATAGTTTTATATATATAAATATAAATAAATATATAATAATATAAAGGAAAAATATTATTTTGTAAAATCGTATATTGTGTACATATATATATTAATGATATTAACTATACACGATATTATATTATAACGTGTATTTCATGTCACTGTATTAGGTACACGCGCATTCAATAATAGTTTGTATTATATATTATTATTATTATTATTATTATCATAATATTACCTATAATATGTAACACGTATTTAAAATATGTTATTACGATTTAAGGACAATATTGTACTCGAACGAAATTCGTAATATATATATATATATATGTATAAAACTGTACTTAGCTACCCCTCTCACTCCCGTAATAATAATAATATTATTGTAATAGGTATATCCCCACGACTACGGCACCGCTGTCACTGCCACCGCTGCCACTAATATGTTTTTTTTTTTACAATATGTAAATCGGCGCACAACCGCGTGCTTATTTCGATTCCCGAACATCCATCACTGATTATCGTTAAATTAATAAATGTTGAACTTTCGTTGGTCAGTAAACGATCTTTTCACAAGCGACGCCGAAGGGACGGGTCTGCGATACGAACGGTGTTCGTAATCTGTTTTTACCGTGTTAAATTCATCTGTGCAGACGGCCAAAATAATAATTCGCAATAACATTATTGTACGTATTATCGTCGTTATTATTATTATAATATTCCGAGCAAAGCGTGTGCAGTAGACATAGACATCACACATTATATTTTGTCGTGGCGGAGTTGTAAAAATGAAATTGAAAAAAATATTCTATTTAGTTCTAATGAAATGCTTGTATATTAACTATATGATATATCTCTTTTATACGTATACATATATATATATGTTTCAAAAACAAAAAAAAAAATTTAAAAATATGATAATCGTTTAATATTCAATTTGTATAGTGTGTAATGTTAGGTGTTTTCTTTTGTACTGTTTCTTTTTCGTCGGACGGACGGACGGACGAATAATAAACTGTATTATTATTATTATCATCATCAGTATTAGGTACCGTTTACGTCGACAACTCAGTATATGTATTATAATCTTATGGTGCCGCCGGTGAAACATGTTCTGTACTCGTATTACCGCCGGAGCATCGATTTATTATTATAATAATATCATTATTTATTATATATATTACGATTATTATATTTTGTACATTTTCGATTTACTCGAACGTCGTGTTCTAAACTCCGTACATCGCTAATGAACAAAAACAATAGCATAACACTCTTCTTCTCCTCACATTGCCCAAACCCTATGACCCCCCCACACCCTCTCATATATGTTCAGCCAGTAATATTATTTTCCGTCTTAAATTCGTCTCTTTTTTTTTATATATATTATATTTACATCTACTAACTATATGATAATAATTGTCGTCATTATTATTATATTAATGTAGTACGTTCGACACGACGATATATTTATACATTAAACTGATATCTCGTCGACGGTGTGAATTTTTTTTTTTTATTTAGGCGTATTTTTTATGTGTTCAAGTTCCTATGTTTCAATGCAACTTAAAATAAAAGAAAAAAAGTACAAACGAGAGAAAAAACGTTTTTGAATTTCTAAAAAATAAACTATTAACTAAAATTTATATACAACTATATTATTATTATTATTATTATTATTATTATTATTATATCGCCGCGTAACCTGTTGTGTTATAAAATGAAAAAAAACTGGCTGAATGTTCGAACAATTACGATTTAAGTATAACTTCAAACCTGTATGTTTAATAAAATATTTACAGGATAATATTATATAATAATAGTAAAGCGCCGTGTGTTTATTTAATTTTTTTTTTATTTATTGTATTTTTTTTTTTTTAATTATTTTATTTTTTTTTTTGTGTGTAGTTTGTTAGGATTTAAATACATTAATATTACCTAATATTTATTTATATATGTGTGCGTCATATATGTATATACGACGCATATGTATATATTTATAATATACAACATAATATAAAATGTATACATCCTTCAATTTATTGCCATACCCGCTGTATAAATGAATAAATGTCAAAAAAAAAAAAAAAAAACGTGTATTAGCTTAGAATTACCTATGTATGAATTTAGAACAGGGCACTTAATACTTAGAACTGATGTGTACTCCTATTTGTGCTGTATGTACCAGTTAAATATAAGGTTTATGATAATAATGAGTTGTTTTTGTTTTTATTTTTTTCACTTGTCGAATGGTATACATTTTACCGTACCTTCCTATATATCTATAAGTGATGGGTACGTAGACCAACAATCGCGAACCTATATAGGTAAATGTTTAAACTCCGCTTGCAGCGATTATCCTTTTTGTTGTATACTCGGCACAGCAATAGCGGATAACGAAAAGGTCGACTGTAAACTCGACCCGGCACTAACGGGTAATTAAAATGTCGATTGTAATCTGGGTCCCGGCGTATGAAAGTCTTTCCGTGTACGCACAACTGAAAACAATTCAACTTCTCTGAATATGTACACCACCATCAACAAATTACTTGAAAATCGCGCCGAAACCAGAAAAATCGGTTCATTAAATAAAATCAGTCTTAATGAACTAATTCAAGATTAAAACTAATTATATAAAAGTATAAAAGAGTGTTAGTAGAAATTTTGATTCGCTACAATAAACGAAAAACAACGGAATACGTATACATTATTATTAACAGTGTTAATTAATATATAATACGCCTGTAGCGTAAGCATAAATGAATATAATATACATCGTTAAAAAAATATCGTATTTTTATAGGTACCTACTTATTTAAAACGGCGTTCGTAATATTTTTATTGGATTAAAATGAATAATAAAACATTTTTTTGTGAACAATGAGAATCCCACATTCTCTGGGATGTAATTTTAAATTATTTTTCAAAATAAAAACTAGACGCCTGCAAGTTCTACCAAATCAGGTATGAGTCAATAATTACTGTTGTACATTATAATATAATATTCCTTTTTGCAATCGACCAAATACGCAGTGGCTGTCATCAGAACGTGCGAAAAAATTCCAGGAAATCAATTTTTTCCACTCGGAAAACGATAAGAGTTATTATTTAATAATAATGGGTTGAGCATACATGAAAAATTTATGTAAACACACCAATAATGTATATATATAACATATACTGCTATAATAGCATCCACGTATTGTATAGACATCTTGTAACTAATAATATATTCTAAAAAAAAATTAGGGAAATGTGCAACGTGCATTTTTACATGCTGTGTAGTATGGTACCCATGAACAATATAATTATAGTAATACCCAGTAAAGACTGCGGAATACTGTACGTACCTACCTAAAACGTTCGTATTAAATCGTTTCTTTCACAGTCGTAACGATCATGGATTTCTGCAGCGATCTCAGTAAAACAAAACAATGTGTATAAGAAGCGTGTGTGGAATATATTGAATATCATCATAATAGGTACATTATATCAGCTTCTGCTGCGGTTCTCGACTTCAAGCGCTGTATATAGGTAGGTACTCCCATTACTTTTTATCGTTGTTTTCCAGTTTACTGTGTACGTCGAAGATAATAACAGTAAGTATTTTATAGCAATGAACAGATTTGGAAAAATTTAATTCATGAAAATACACGCCCGTCACTCCACAGACAATGTTGACGTGCTCGGGGTTCGACTAAGACATTTGGTATGCTTTTTGAAAAAAAAGTGATAAAAACAGATTTGTGATGAAAATATTCACCCTGATTAACTACACCGCATATGATGTCGAAGTGATTCTATAATATCGAAGTGAAGATGACGCCTATATTGTGTTATAACGAATACACCAGACACCAGTGCACTTCGAAATACAATAATGACTCCATTAGTGTCGTCAATTTGATACAGTTTTTATGATGGATCGACAAAACGCTAGAAGGTAAATCGCCTTTATACATTATAGTGTATCGAACTTCGTATAGGTTATTTGAGTTTAAATCGATGATAAAAGTTTTTACAATAACTACTGTAAAAATATTATTGCTTGTCATCATCATAGGCAAAACTATTAGTCAACCCAGTCGGGCCACGGCCTGACCTAATACTGGTTGGATATCATAGTGTCATACTGACTTAGTAGTAGGTAGAATTTAAAATAAAAATTAAAAACTTAGAATTTTTTTTTTTCTGGCCTGTCCCAATACAACATTGTGGGTACAGTATAACTAGTCGAAATAATGCTCCAATTTCAAACTTTGGGGGTGGTTTCCGATTCGAAAGTGAATCTATTTGGTGCATTTGGCAGGTCATTTTTTGAATATTTCAACAGTTTTCAAAAAATTGAAAAAAACAAAAAAAAAAATGACGGAAAAACGGGAATTTTTATGCTAAACCAGTTTTCGACCAAATCGATTTTTTTATATGGTTGTAACTAAAAAACTAATCACTGTAAATACTTAAAATTTTCACCACATGTTTATATTACTGTTCTTAATACATGGCTAAATATTTTGACTTTTTTAAAGTTATTTATAGACCATAGAAATTTTCGATTTTTATGAGCGTTTTTTTTTTGAAGTGTCGATAAAAAAATTTAGGATGACCAAAAAAACTTGAAAATTTAATACAAGATTCCTTATGAGTTTTTCTTATTCTAGCTAAAAAAAAAATTAAAAATCGTTAGTCACAATAGTTTAAATATTGACGAAAATTCGTCAAATTCCTGAATATTTGCAAATTATTTTGTACCTATAATTCATAAAAATTTTTGTATAAGTAGCTAAATTTTGATGTATTCAAACATAAGCCACCTTTTTCACCAACCAATGGAAATTATATCGTAGGCTGACTAATGATCTTCGTTCAGAACCGTTTTTCATATATAATGATAACTATCATTGGATTCAAATTTAACATTCCTATAAAATATAAATATAATGATCCATACGACACTCGATCCATATATAATGTACAGCAGAGCGGTACCTACTTACCCGCTTTTTTAGATTCTGAATGAAATGATGAATGTATTGATTTTACAATAATGTGTGTTTTTTTCAGTGTTATCTATGTACAGTTCAATTTTCAAAAAATGTTGACTTTTTTGAGTTAGTAATAGACCACTGAAATTTTCGATTTTTATGAGAATTTTTTTTTGAAGTGTTGATACAAAAATTTGGATGACCAAAAAATTTTTAAAATTTTATACAAGGTTCCTTATGAGTTCTTATTGTAGCTAAAAAAAATTAAAAATCGTTAGTCACATATTTTTTTTAAAAGCGTTTATAGTTCAAATTTTTACGAAATCTGTCGAAAACGCGAAAATTTGCATGTAATTTTAAAGTTGAAAAATCATAAAATTGTTTGTGTTTATATCTAAGGATTAAAAACACAACACTAAGTTTTCCATAAGTTTTCCTTAAAGTAGCTTTATAGAAAACTTGAAGCATCATTATTGAAAAAATTTTAAGTGCGTTTGAATTTTAATTTTTTACGAAATAGCGTAACGATAACGATTTATCCTCAAACAATTTTAAATACGAGTATTTGTTATTATTAAAAAAAAAAGTCGTAGATACTTGAAAATTTTACCAGTTATTTAAATTGGCATTTACTTTACATAATTTAATTTTCAAAATATTTTGACTTTTTTGAGCTATTTATAGACAACTGAAATTTTTGATTTTTCTGAAAACATTTTTTTGGCCGAGTCAAAATATTTGAAAATGTAATACAAAGTTTCTCATAAATTATTCTTATAGTGATTAAAAAAATATAAGAATACATAGACACAATTTTTTGAAATTAGCATTTGAAATTTAATTAATATTGACAAAAATTCGTCAAAATCCTGAGTATTTGCAAATTATTTTGTAGGTATAATTCATAAAAATGTTTGTATAAGTAGCTAAGAATTGAAAATTTAATACAAGATTTTTCATAAGTTTAGCTTACAATAATTATAAAAGAACTTAAATTTTGGTGTATTCACAATTTTGGTATCTTTTTCACCAACCACTGGAAATTATATCCTAGGCTGACAAATCATCTTCGTTAAGAATCGTTTTTCGTATACAATGATAACTATCATCGGATTCAAATTTTCACTTCTATAAAATATAAAAGTGATCCACACGGCATCTAATGTACAGCAGA